>APFE030317968.1:0-67442 GCA_000404065.3 Pinus taeda | reverse complement strand
CCAATCCATTTCAGTGTCACCGATATGTTCAAGAGAAGTCGCTCAGAGAATTCACCAACCCAGCTTGTGTCTCATCTGTTGCAATACCTTCACCCTTCATTCTTTCATGACTGCCACCCTAAACCCTGTATCATTAGATCGTTTTCACCTCCACAAAATCGTTTGTTCCGTTCCGTGTCGTAGATGTGGGATTCATTAAGGCCCTCTTATGATGGGTCACTTCTTGTCGATGATAGCTCATTATCCAAGAAGTCGACCTAGGAACAACCCTTTCAATACTTTGAAGCTTGCATGCTTCAATGACAAGTTTCTCACTTCCGGCGACAGGTTTACATCAATGGCCTTCGACTAAAAGATTTTGTGTGGTACAAGCAGGAAATTCAGAACAACTAGCTCACCATGGCTTAATCAAAATCCTAGTAGAGGAAGCCCTCCATACCTTTACACTCCTTATAGCATGGGAAGTTTTCTAAAACATGAAAGTTGAGGATGACATAAAGGCCTTAACCTATGGTGTCAGCCCTACTAGAAGTGAGGAGGAAGAACAACAAGGGGGAGAAGGTGAAGCCAGAGGTGAAATAGCAGAACAAGAAAGGAAGGAGGAAGGAACTAAAATAGAAGAGGAGAGAGCTGAAGAAACAGAGCAGGAAGAGACAAAAAAAGAGACAGAAGAAGGAGAAAAAGAGGCAGAGAAGGCAGAAGAGAAGAGTCCCCTAAGACTTTGGAAAGGGAGGCAGCAACTACCTTCACTACCCTTAATACACCAGTCAATCCAAAGCAAAAGAGGAAAATACAGACCCCCATGTATTTTAGGGCTAGGAAGAGCACAAGAATTAAACCAGGCAAACCTCAGCCCTCTTCAAACGTGCCAATTACCATTGAAAATTCACCCTCTACCAAAGGGAAAGAATCTCCTTCCAAGACACCTGTAAGATATGAGAGGGGGATTCCTAGATCTTCCACATGGAAGGAAAAAGCAGTACTACAGGACCCAAAAACAGTCCTACAAGAAGCTCAGACAGTTCTACAGGAGACACTGTCAAAACTATAGGAGACCCAAAAGATTGAGAAAAGGATAGAAGGACAACCACAGGTGAAGGAGGAAGCAACAGAGATACAAGAACCTAATCCCCAGCCTAGTCTTGCCTTTTATTACAATCTACCTGAGGGAGGAAGGATAATCCCACAGAAATTTGAAATTCCACTATTTTTTGAATTAGGGAAAGAAAGAGTGAGAACACATAGGTGGATGCAGATAGCCAAATCCAAAGGAGTTGAGGATGTTGGCCATATGGAAAACAAACTCAGGGAAATGGGCAGAGAGTTGAGTGCTCTCAGAGACAAGGAAGCAATTACAAGAAGCCACTTTGAAACTGAAAATGAATTGTTAAGGAGGTAGCTGCAAGAGAAAGAGACCTGGGTGGCATGCATGGCCAGCTTATCCATGGAGGCATTTCAATGCAGAATACCGACCAAATCCTATGGCCTCTATCTAACGGACCAATGGTTACAATTCCAAATAAAGACTTTGGCACAAAAAGGCACAATGCCTTTCCAAGACTAAAGGAAGTTCATGGACCTGTGTGACCAAATCACCTAAGAGGATAAGGCAAAGATGGCGGAATTATACTTACACAACATGGCCCTCACAGACATGAATGTGTGGGATCCTAATGCCAAGCTAGGGGACCTACAATTAATGGCCATGGCCTCATGGATGAACCATGAAGAAATGAGGGCAGCAGAAATAAAAAGATTGATGATAAAGGAGCAGAATGAGCCATTAATAATAAGAGCTGAGCCATCAAATCCTATGGCAATCATCAGCACACACAACCTGCTTGCCAATGACCCTCAGATTGCCCCTAGATATCTCACCAATAAGGGACAAGCCATTGCACACTTTGAGGATATGCAAAGGCTACTTGGAGATGACTGTGTGCATGTATACATGAGGAGATGGAATACCTTACTGCACAGTTTGCAGATCATGGAATATCATTCCCCCATGAGCTAGAGGAGGCATTGAAAAGAGTGCCAATGTACAAGCGCTCCATGCAGAGGCTGAAGGTCAACTGGATTGGCCTTCAAACTGAGTCCCCCACTACTGTTAGGCATGTTAGAAGGCAGAGGATAAGAATAAGAGGGGGATCAATGGAAGGACATAGTCAGGAAGGCAGGATTCTATGG
The DNA here is from genome assembly GCA_000404065.3 of Pinus taeda. Taxonomy (NCBI): domain Eukaryota; kingdom Viridiplantae; phylum Streptophyta; class Pinopsida; order Pinales; family Pinaceae; genus Pinus; species Pinus taeda. Next base: position 65,252 of record APFE030317968.1, on the reverse strand, counting down.
CAAAGAAGAGCAGACCACATCAAAAGCCTGGGATGCTAGGGAGGCCACCAAGGCCATAAAAGATGAGGAGATTGACTAGGTTGCTCAGAGGATGAGCAACACCTTCAGTAGGGGGGGGGGGATGATGAGCCTCATAAATGGGTAATTATATGGGCTCATTTTACCTCCTAACCTAGTCAAATCGACCATTCTCTTAGCTTATCACATGATTTTATGATTATATTTATGCTTATAGAGTGATTTTAGTTAGTTATTGTGCCATGTGGTTTAACATGTATTTAATGCAGATTATTGATGGATTTCGAAGTCAAAGTCAAGGATCTAGTGGACAAATGGAAGCAGTAACTCGAAATGGACATAGGAGAGGACCTATAGGAAGAAATCCCCCTCATTTACTACTCCTCACTTAGAATTCCCCTTCATTCAGCTTGGAGTACAAGCAGCTGAATCATGCCCTAGAAGGCAGCCAAGCAAGTGGAGGATCACTAATGACTATCTCGAGTTTTGGGAGCCAAGCCTCCCTGATTTTAAGGAAGCTATTGGTAGCTTCACTTGTATAAGTAGAGAGGCCTAGGGCTTCACTAGGGTTGGATTTTTGCTTATGTAAACTCTGCTCAAATTTCGAGCTTATTATTTTGTGATAGTTTCATGTAATCTTGCTATTGTTTTGAAAATAAAGATGGGATCCTTTTTGAGCTAGCACTGAGTTACCTCAGAGGGATGAAGCTCTTGGGTTAGGGCCCAATCCAAGTAGCCAAGCTCCTGTTTACTTGTATTTGTATGCTTTGTTTAAGTTTGTAGATTAGTTGTTGTTAGATGTATTTCTCTTATGGTTAAGAATAGGTTGCTTTTGATGATTTAGTAGTTTGCTTCCATTTGTGATTTCTATAGCAAGTTAAGAAGCAATCAGAAAAGATTCAAAATGATAGAAATAGTACATTGGCCTCTCTTCCTCCCTGTGGGACCATGATTTGAGCCAAAAACTCTCTTGCTGCCCCAAAAACACAGATTTTCCTCATTCATAGGAATTCTAGTGTTTGTAGCTTTTTAGTAGGTTAATAGTCTAGATTTGCTTTGATTTAGATCTTCTTCGTCATGCTTACTTACTGATTTGCAATAGTCTTCTTTCATGCTTTCCTTTTCTAAAGCATTTCTCAGCATTTCCTTTCATAGCTCATAGTTTAGATCATTTTTATGCAAAACTATGTTTTTCCTAAATGCATTCATTTCACTTGTTGTTTGATTCCCTTGGTTGATTTTCAGTTTCTATGCAGCATATCTCTTCAAGCAGTAGGCCAACTTATCAAAAATCACACCCTCCATCTGATCCATGCCCTATAAGTCTCCCAAATCTCACCTCAATTCTGCCCTAGTTTCCTGCATTTTTCCATAGAACTTCTTTCTCTCTCCTTGAGCAAATCCAATCATCTTTCTCTCTTCTGGTGATGCATGGTAGATCTTAGGCACCCTAACACCTCATTCCAACCTTCATCCACCTTGTTCACCCACTCTCACACCCTCAAAATAGTGAAAACTGCTTTCGGCCTCCTCCTGTAGGCCTCCTGTAGTTTCCTGTTTTCCTCCTGTAGATTTCTTGTGTCCTCCTGTAGATTTTTCTGTAGGCTTTATTTTGAAGGCTGAGTGTGGGAAAAGCCTCCAGAAGGCCACTTGAGACCTCCTAAGACACATCCACACCATCCTACATCCTATCAAGTCCCAAAACTGCCCTTCAACGCCACCTATTTGCTGCCACACTCACACACAATAAATTACATGCATGTCAAATTCACATAAAAATACATAAAAATCCAAAAATATGTTTTTTCTTATTTACTTCCAAGAATAGCATAGTTAGATGTTGTTTACTTCCTTGAGTAGGTAATGGCATTCCTTTCATGGTTTTCATAGTGCTTTCTGCAAAAATAGAATTAGTTGGTTAATTAGGGTTTATTAGGTTTGCTTTACATTTCAGTCTTTCTCCTTTCTGCAATTAGAATAGCATCTGTAGAGTAATATTTCTTTCCTTTCATCACATACAAAGCTTCTTTTGGAATCCATAGAAGTTGACTTGAGCTCCTAATGACTTGTGCCGGCTGACCAAGTGACAACCTGCAGTGAGAACTAGTACTTGTGCATACAGCACCGACGCTTCCAAGTTTGTTATGAACTACTGGATTGATAAGAGTAAAGTAGGAACAGGAGTTGCATCATTATTGCTACAATACTTGTGCTCACCATAAAGGCAAGGACAATGTACTATCAGTTGCTAAAATCTTCCTATAAGAAAATCTCTTGCATGCAAAAGGAATTCATTCCTTGAGATTTGCATAGTTCTACAGTGTGTGAGATCAGTGTCACACAACGTTACAACAAGAACACCCAGGGAAAACAATGCAAGGAAGTAGGAGGCCTGGAGGACAGAGGGAAAATCATATGAGTTGTCTAGTCTATCTATGAGTAGTGACAGGGATTGTACTGAGAGCTGGATAGCCGTGAGAGCTAAAGCTTTTATAGAAGATTTTTCGGTGTAAATCACATTTAGAAAAAACTTTGTCGACGCGTTTCGAACCAACTAGTGTGGTTCATCGTCAGGACAAGTTGAGGAGTCAGATCAAAGCTATCAATTATATAGGGAGAGCAGATCCTCCAAACGGCTAGGTTGACTGGGTTGACCATCAACGACTATCTAAAACTATTTAGAATAAAAATAAAATTAAAATATTAGTAAGTTAAAGGTAATCGAATAAATAACCACTTTTTTTTTTTGAATTAGTCTACTTCTATATTGACACAAAATATGCTTACAGCGAGACGAAGGTCTCGAGAGTTCTAGCCCATGAAACGACATACTAACAATGGACATTTGACAAAATATCCCAAGGACTTACAAATAAACTAGCTTTAGGACTTGGAATCATTGAATCCATAACGAAAGACTTAGAATCTGGACAGTGACCCAGATTTGACTAGTAAACCACCTTAGCCAAAACATTAACCAACAGACAGGGAATGCCGCCCACGCAGGGGAAACCGACCATCAAAAAGAGTTGAAAAAACCTGATACTGGACGCTACAAACATGGGATGAACAAAGCCTCTTTCGACAATTGAACAAAACCAAAGACACACAAACCTGAGAGGATTGAACAACCGCTTTTGACAATTGAACAAAACCAAAGACACGCAAGCCTGTTCAGTCATCATGCTAAGTTGGAGGCTTCTCCTCAATAATGTGGCAACCAAAAAGATCTGGTTCTTCAGGCTCCACAGAATGTCCCTCTATTCTAGCAAGTTCTTCTGTTGTAGGAGCGCTCGGGCCCGCTGGAGTGGGCGAATCCTGAATTGCCTAGCCCCCAATATCCCGTCTTTGCGCAGTCTCATTTGTCGAGGGAGCATTCCGGTGTTCCATCCACTGGTGCTGAGGAACTCCTGAGCCGACTGTGTCCGAACCCCCATCTTACTCATTTAGCTCAACAATGACCGAAACAATGAAGGAGGAATTACCAAGTCTACAGGGGAGGCGAAAGCGAGCCGTATGCGCTCTGGAGTTCTGAGAGCTCACCTCTGACATAAACTGCGTCCTTCCTCTACCACGCCCACTTCTGGTCGCCGGATAGCAATAAAAACTGAAGTTTGAAGCCTCAGACGAAGGGTCCGAGGGAGTTGAGGACGCCTAGCGAAGGACCCGGCCACGAGAGTTGCCTCTTCTGCAGCCCATTCTGGGGCGCTCTCTGGGCATGATGGTATGAGCTATGGAAGCGAAACAAACAGTCAAAGAGGGGAATGCGCTGTGGCTACAAGGGAGAATTCGAAGCGGGTAAATTGGAACATGAAAGCCTGGATAAGTGTTAGCTTCTCGCTCCAGAGCCCGATAGTGTCCTGAACTATCTCTAGCACAAGAAGCTTCGACCTTGCTTTGCTAGCCAAAGCCGATAAGAAGAGCGAAAATGAAAACCATGCCGAGCATCGTTGCAGTTAGGTTATCAAAATTCCGCGCCTGGGAGAGCTGCATTAATGCAGTAATAAAGTTTGATGTGTGAACTATTAACCGCTGTGTCCTGTAGCTCCATCTGGCTGTGGTGAGCGGCCACGCACCCTCCCGCTAAGCCATCCTCGTACTAAGTTCTGGATTGATCACCCGCATCCGGGAGAATAAATAACCACTTGAAATGTATTAGTTATTCAATTTTAACATATTAATATATTTTACTTAGGTTAATAAATTATTCAATCCAACTCATTTATAATTTATTTAGTCATATATGTAAAAAGGGGGTTATATATAATAGAAAGTTATATTCTCAAATTTTTAATTATTATATTAAGTTACCTATTCCCAATTTTATTTAATCAAATGAATTGCAGAAAATATAACTAAAAGGAGAACCCTAGGAGGAAGGAAAAGGTAGCTTTATGGAGAAGGAACCCGGGAAAAGGGGAAACCCTGACAAGACTAAGAAGAAAGGGCAGGGATCCAGCAATGACTGATCTTCCAACCATCATCCCTATTGAGATTGTAAGGCCTTTTTTCAATTTCAACTGCTTCCCTAAATTTACGGTGATGGAAATGGGCAACCTTGGTAAGAACCTTGGCCTCCTCAATAGAAACGTGATGCTTGGTCTTTTCTGCATGCTCTGCTAACGCTGAAGACTTGGTTCTCCAATGTCTTAGGTCAGCTGCATGTTCATTCAACCTTTGATGGAAGGAGTGCCCAGTCTCCCCGATATAGGAGGTCCCACAAGAACAGGGGATCAAGTAGACACCCTTCATGTCCTTAGGGTCAATGGGATCTTTCACCGATCGGAGGGATTTTCAAATAGTGTTGAGGGGCCTAAAGGTTGAGAGAATATTATACTTCTTAAGGATTCTAGGAATCTTGTCCATGGTTCCCTGGACATAGGGAAGATGGACACCTAGTAGGCATTCTTTAGGTTCTTTTTTAACAATCAAGTTTTTCGAGGCTTTAAGAAAAGCCTTCTGACCTAGGCGCCTACTATAACCATTCTCCACAAAGACATTAAGGAGATTTTTCCTTATCGAAGGTCTTATTATCCGACATCCTAAGGACACGAGTAGCGAGGGTGTTAAGAACCCCCAATTATTGATTGGGGAAATGATGGGAATCAACATGAAGATACTGCTCAGTATGCGTTTTCTTTCGGAATACTGAGTGGGAGAGGGAACCATCCTCATTTTAGAAATAAGAATATCCAAGAAGGGGAGGCAACCATTGATTTCTTTTTTCATGGTGAACTTAATGGCCAAGGATTGGCAGTTGAGGTGATTAAAGAAGAGATCCAACTCCTCTTGGCCATGGGACTAGATGACATTAGTGTCATCAACATACCTTTTCCACAACTTGGGAAGGAGACGGGCCGAGGCTAAAGCTTTGGCTTCAAATCTTTTTATGGAAGATTTTGAAGCCAAAGCTTTAGCCTCAGCCCGTCTCCTTCCCAAGCTAGGTATGTTGATGACACTAATGTCATCTGGTCCCATGGCCAAGAGGAGTTGAATCTCTTCTTTAATCACCTCAACTGCCAATCCTTGGCCATTAAGTTCACCATGGAAAAAGAAATCAATGGTTGCCTCCCCTTCTTGGATATTATTATTTCTAAAAATAAGGATGGTTCCCTCTCCCACTCAGTATTCTGGAAGAAAACGCATACTGAGCAGTATCTTCACGTCGATTCCCATCATTTCCCCGCTTAAAAATTGGGGGTTCTTAACACCCTCACTAGTGCCCTTAGTATTTCGGATAATAAGAGCTTCAATAAGGAAAAATCCCATCTCCCTAATGTCTTTGTGGATAATGGTTATAGTAGGCGCCTAGGTCAGAAGGCTTTCTTAAAGCCTCGAAAAACTTGATTGTTAAAAAAGAACCTAAAGAACGCCTACTAGGTGTCCATCTTCCCTATGTCCAGGGAACCACGGACAAGATTCCTAGAATCCTTAAGAAGTATAATATTCTCTCAACCTTTAGGCCCCTCAACACTATTCGAAAATCCCTCTGATCGGTGAAAGATCCCGTTGACCCTAAGGACATGAAGGGTGTTTGCTTGATTCCCTGTTCTTGTGGGACCCCCTATATCGAGGATATTGGGCACTCCATCCATCAAAGGTTGAATGAACATGCAGTTGACCAAAGACATGGGAGAACCAAGTCTTCAGCGTTAGCAGAGCATGCAGAAAAGACCAAGCATCACGTTTCTATTGAGGAGGCCAAGGTTATTACCAAGGTTGCCCATTTCCATCACCGTAAATTCAGGGAAGTGATTGAAATTGAAAAAAGGCCTAACAATCTCAATAGGGATGATGGTTGGAAGGTCAGTCATTGCTGGATCCCTGCCCTTTCTTCTTAGTCTTGTCAGGGCTTCCCCCTTTCCCAGGTTCCTTCTCCATTAAGCTACCTTTTCCTTCCTCCTAGGGTTCTCCTTTTAGTTATATTTTCTGCTATTGTCCTATTCTTGTCCTCCTTGTTTTCAAAAAAAATAAATAATATATATAATAATAAAAATTATATTGGATAATAATATTAAAATTTTAAAATTAAAAATAATAAAATAAAATACAAAATGACACTCGTTTTTTTATTTATTATTATTTCCTTATCAAAGATTTCATGTATATGATTATTCCTATTTGTTAATATGTTTCTACCTTTACCATAGAAATTAAATAAAAATAAAAATAGAAATAGAGGTCAATTTTGATCAATTTTAACCAATACTCTTAATTTTTTTCCAGTAAATCATAATTATAATTTTTGAATTCATAAATTAATTATTTAATAAATAGTTAAATAAACTAATAAAAACCCCCTTTTCTCATCTCTAGCAATTCATTTGATTAAATAAATTAGGAATAGGTAACTTAATATAATAATTAAAAATTTGAGAATATAACTTTCTATTATATATAAACCCCCTTTTTACATATATGACTAAATAAATTATTAATGAGTTGGATTGAATAATTTATTAACCTAAGTAAAATATATTAATATGTTAAAATTGAATAACTAATACATTTCAAGTGGTTACCTTTGACTTATTAATTTTTATTTTGTTTTTATTCTAAGTTGTTTCAGATAGCCGTTGATGGTCAACCTAGTCAACCTAACCGTTTGAGGACCGGCTCTCCCTATATAATTGACAGCCTTGATCTGACTCCTCAACTTGTTCTGACAATGAACCACACTAGTTGGTTTGAAACGCGTCGACAAAGGTTTTTCTAAATGTGATTTACACTGAAAAATCTTCTATATATGTTATGGATCACATAATCTTCAATTCAACAATCCTTAACCCTTTCAGAAATAAATTTTTACTAAGTATACCTATTTATGGTCATGAAAACTTACCTTACATGAATTAATCTATTTTTATAATCAATTATTATGTACAACCGTTTATATTTTATGAATCAAATTGTTTCAATTTATAATTTATTTGTTCAAGAAAACGAGGTTTTTCATATAGGACGAACACTTATAGTAGAAATCACGCAACTAGATCATAGATCACAACGCCAATATTTTTATGCATTCAAAACTCTCTAAGTGGGAAATAATCCGTGGACCTAGCCAACTTAGGTACTTGAGACAATGCTATTAATGAAAGAAAAAAAAATCACATAAGGGAGTTCTCACAATCGATCATCATCCATGACCCTTCTATGCTCTTAAATAGAGATCATAGAAAAATCAGGTGCTAATCCATGGATCAATAATTATTAGTATCAGGGAGAATATGAGCCATTGGATCACTCTATGTGTAGAACATAACATGACCATTCAATTACAATGCAACTAATGCATACTAAAGAAACACACTAAGAAACACACTTTTACCTAATAGATACATTCCAGTTGAACTTAACTAACTCCTAAGTGTCTAAATATCCTAGCATCTCCCCTCAAGAACACTATAGGAGAAGCAAGGATACATTAGAATCTCTCCCCACTTAATGACAACTTCATAAATTCCCAACATAGATCAAATTTTATAAAACTCAACCTTTGTAAGATACTTCATGAAAATGTATGCAACTTAATCATTTGTAAGGAGAAGGAGCACTTCAATAACTCAAACATGAATGGATTTTCTTATGAAGTGAATTTGTAGCTCAATGTGTTTATTGTGCTTATGTTGAATTAGATCTTTGGTTAGTGTGATGGCACTCTAATTGTCACACCAGAGGGTGGTCGAATGCTACCACTTGAATCCAAATTCTGAAAGGATTTATCGAAGCCACAAGGCTTCCTAACTTTCATTAACAACAACTAAATACTCATCTTTTTTTGAAGAAAGAGAAATAACTTGTTTCTTTTTACAAGTCCAAGTGATAGGTTCAAAACCAAGATTGAAAACATATCCTACAATAACGTCCAATCATCAGGGTCATCTTTCCAATATGAATCAGTGAAGCCAACCATCAAATGAGTCCCCTTAAATGTATTCTATCCTGAACTAAATTATAGCCCAAATGTATTGAAGTATAATTTTTCTACTATCCAATGAATTTCATGTGGTGTTTGCATATACTGAGCAACAAAACCAACAACAACGAAAATATCATGATGCATAAGAGTCAAGTATAATAGGTTATCAACTAACTAATGGTACAAAGTGTCATCAACTTTGGGTATAGTGTAGGTTTAGTAAATTTGTCTCTAGATTGAAAGGGGGAAGGGGTTGATTTACAATCTTGCATGGGAAAATAGTGAAGAAAGTCACATGCATCTTATATTGGGAAAGAGTAATTCCTTCCTTGGTTTGCAAGACTTGGAGGCGAAGGAAATAATGAAAATATCCTAAGTTTGTCATTTCAAACTTCTTCTTAAGGCTTGACTTCACATGGGCTAAAAGTTTAGGGTCACTACTAGCGAGGATAAGGTCATCAACATATATAACAAGGATTATGAGATGGTTTTAGACTACTTTCTTGGTGTAGACATTGAGTTTAGAATGACATATAGAAAGTATGATGTCAAGAAGAAAGATATCCATTTTTGCATAATAAGTTTGAGGAGGTTTTTCAAGGCTATAGAAAGATTTCTTAAGGTGGATAACAAGGCTAGAGTCACTCTAAGCATAGTCAAGAATTTATTCCATGTATATTTCTTTCTTGTAGATCCGCATGTTAGAAGGTGGAATCAAAATCCATCTGATGGACCTCCCATCCATGTGAGGTAACAAGGGCTAGAGCAAGGCATATGGAATTCATTTTGGTGACATGTAAAAATATTTCATAATAGTCAATTACTTCAGCTTGAGAGAATCCTTTTGCAACTAATCGGGCCTTATGTCTTTCAACATTTCCATTGGATGCATGCTTAGTTATGAATACCCATTTACATCTAACATGTTTTCTTCCTTTTGTAAGAGGTACAATTTCCAAAGTATTTTTTTCCATCAAGGAATGATATTATTTATTCATTGTTGTTTCCCAATATAAATGGCCTAAATATTTTTCCAATGTTTCCAGAGCATGAGCCTTAGGAACTTGAGGCAAAAGGGAGGAGACTCACTATAATTTTGAATGAGTACAACATTGATCTATAGGATCATTAGCAAGGTCACTAGTTGTTTCACGCGTTGAACGGGATGATTTAGGAAACTGTCATGCTAGTGCAAGTTTATATTCAATGAACTCATCTAGAGGAATGTGAGCAAGAAGAGGTGGATTTCCATCCTCCGTGTCATCATTTGAAGAAAAAACTAGAATAGGAAGAGATGGTGGCACAAACACTGAAGATGTCATGCAAGACGAAGATGGCACAATTGTTCAATTATGCTCATAGGACAAGAGATTTTCATCAATTTTATTATCTCTTCTAATTATTATTGCAATGAAGTGAGGTTGAAGAAGTCTATAACCTTTTACATATTTAGAATATCCAAAAAAAATGCACTTCTCCTTTTTAGGCTATAAATATTTCCTTTTCTTCATCGGTAATGTGATCCCATCCTACACTACCAAAGATAAGAAAGTGGTATCCTCTAGATTAATGTTAGTCCATGCTTCTTCCAGTGTTTTATTACTTAAGACCTTTGTGGGAGTGTATTTTACTATGTAATTTTCAAAGTTGATTACTTATGCCCAATAGCGGAGAATTAATGTACGATTATTTATTTTGACAACAACGTTTTGTTGTGGTGTATATGGAATAGTACGTTACATGTGAATTCCATGTGTAATGCATTAAGTTGTAAATTTATTGTTAACATATTCATTGTTATTATTTATTCTTAACCTTTATAGTCGATGTCCAAATTATTTTTATATAAGGTCCTTTTAGGCTAAGAACAAGTAAAAAAATTTTCTCTTAAGTTCTAAGAAATAAAACCAAGTGTTTTTGGAGAAGTCATCAATAAAGGTTAAGAAGTACTTGAACCAAGAGTAAGAAGGAGAAGAAAGTGGACCGCACAAATCATTGTGAATAAGCTACAAAGGGGATGATGCATTCCAAGAGGAGTTTTTCAAAGTTGTATTAATGATTTTTGTTGAGAACACAATCGATACAAACACCATATTTGCAAGAAATCAGAGGAATGATATTCACCATAATTTTAGTACATAGTTATTGCGGTGATTGATAGTTTATATGAATAAATCTCTCATGCAAAAGTTTCCTTAGATTATCACTATGAGCAATAAAAAATGAGGAAAGAAGTGATGATCTAAAGTTGTTAATCTTGTACAACTGGGTAATATCATCAACTATTCTAGTGGCAAGGACATGTTTATGATCTTCTAAATCCTTAATTACAACTTAGTGAGTTGAAAACTCTATTATTTTATCTTCACTTGAATGAGTGATATCATATATTGATAGAAGGTTGCAATAAAATCTTTGAACACATAATACATCATTGAAATTATCTACTTGAACTATTCTAGAACGTACAACACTATGAAATCTATCATCACCATCAAATATTCGTTTGGTGTTACAATCATTAAGAGAAGAAAATATGGCTTTATGCTTAGCCAAATGACAAGATGTTCCATAATCAATAAGTTGCTCATAAGAAGAAATAGAGGTTGCATTGAATGAGAACTAGAAGCAGAAAGTTCATGTCCATGAGAAGAAGGATCAAGATTAATGTTGTGTTTTTCGTTGTTGCTTCCTAGGCCTCCAACTTCTTAAAACATTTAGTCTCCACATGCCATCTTTCTCACAATAGTTACAATGTTTGTTTGTCTTCTTACTCTTTGATTTTTATGCTTTGCCAACATAAGATGTAGAGGTTTGTTGAGAGGGTTTGGAACCCTTATTTCACTTGTTGTTGTGTGGATGTTGCTTCTTTGGATGCTTGGTTTTATCTTTTTGTTAGTACATTAGGGCCTTGTTAAATGTATTTGTAGTGCTAATCCCTCCAATATAAAATAACTTGTCTTATTATCTAATTGGAGAGTCACAAAAAGATTCAAGAGAAGGTTTTTTGTAGGCATACTCCAAAGCTTGTTTACAAAATATGGAGTACCAAGCTTGAAAAGAATAATATATATGCAATGTTCATCCTTTAAGCTAACTTGAAAGTCTAAAAGTGAATGTTTAAGTGTTTTGAACTTAAATAATCGTCAATGCAAGATAAATCATCAAGACTTAAAGTCATGATCTAATTTTCAAGCTAGTGACATATAATAATGTTAAGTTCATCAAATATTTGTTTCAACTTTTCCCGGGCTACATTCATAACATTGATTTCTTGAATATGAAATCAGAAATAAGGAGAAAGGGTCATTTCTATTAATCCACATGTTTTTTCATTCCTATTATCCCATTTGGCTCTCTTATCAGCCTCAGTGAAGGGAATTTCTTGTCCCTGGGTAATCTGAGACAATCTTTTACTTCTTAGTACATCCTCCATGTGGGACTTCAATGAGAAGTAGTTGGTATTGGTAAGAAAAAATTCACTCAGAATGGCCATATTAAAATATGAAAACAATATAGTTTCAAAATCTGAAATTGACTTTCTTGATGAAAAGATCTGGAAAAAATGTGATGCTTCAAGAAAAACAACACTAAACACATACTTCAGATGTGAAAGTTATGTAATCTAAAAAAATGAATTAATGGTAACAAAGAGCCATGTGACAAGTAGGAGCTAGCCCATGTGGCGGTGGATGTTGATGAAGAATAAAATTAAAAAATTTCCCCTCACTAACTTTTTCTATAAGCTCACTTTTACAAATAAATTACTTTACAAATTGACCCACTTTTATAAAAGCTAGTGAGAATCACTTTTACAATAAAATTACTTTCTAAATAAAAGTTGTATGTAAAAAATAAGCTAAAAAAGATATTAAAGTTATTTTATAGTGACTCACTTTTAGATTATAACTAAAATAAACTTTACAATAAAGTTGTTAAATAACATAAGTTTGCATGAACTTTTTCAAAAAGTAACTTAAGAAAAAAAGAAAAAAGAATGAACTCAAGGCCTCTTACTAAGTAATGTTTTTTTTTCTACGTTAAGACTAACCTAAGTACCCACGGGGGATTTGAACCGGTGACCTATCGCAAGGAGTGCCTTAACAGCGCACCCATTCACCGTCAATCCAAAACCCCGTGGGCCTCTTATTAAGTAATGTTACTTTAACCAAGTGAGCTAGTATAAAAGACACAACAATATCACTGAAAGAGGGTGGGGATGGTGGTGGTGTTGTTATTGTTGTTCGTGGTGGTGGAATTTTGCATAGAAGTTTGTGCTTGCCAAAAAAAGGATTCATCCAAAAGCAAACAATATTTTGAAAAAAAATTCCAAAACTTAACAATAATGGGGATATATCTCAGTTATCTTACCCAATAAATCCAAGTTTTCTCATTGTTTCTGATTTTTCAAGATTGCATAAAGCCTACAACCAAGAGCATACACTCTCGGGAAAACACTTTCCATTATGTTTCTAAATTTTTTCGAGATTGCACAAAGTGTAGGGAAAATAACATACATAGACCAAAAGAATAAGAAACTAGGAATGTAAATAGAGAAAACTGATATACAAACTCTATTAAAAAAAAAAGTGTATTTGGACTATATACCTCAGGGTCAGACGAAAATTGTTGTATATTGACCAAGAAAATGCCATTTTGGATGAAATGAAAGGTATTCTTAACTGAAGATAACATTCTAGATGCAATGGAATGGTCTGTTCAATCCAAAACGAAATAGAAATAATATATCTCAGAAATAGACAACACGGGCTCATGATCTCAATCTCCAATAGAAGGATTTCTCCAACTGGGATCTAATACCATATTTGGGTGAACATGGTATTCCATACAAGACAAACACCTTCAGTAACCACTCACACAACCATATTGAAAATCACAATGCAAAAAAAATTATGTGGTTAAAACCCTGTATGGAATAGTGCACGACCTTAGTCAACGTAGCAACTTGAGGCAATTTTATCAATGCAAAAGAAAAAAAATGCATGAGTGAGTTCTCATACTCGATCATCAACCATAACCCTCCATGTTATTCAAATAGAGATCATGGATCAATTGGGTCTAAAGTCATTGATCAATAAACATTCATATAAAGAAGAATATGAACCATCAGATCACTCTATATCTATAACATATCGTGACCATCAAATTACAATGTAACGAATGCATACTAAATAAACATATTTTTCCTGAGGATAAACTACGTTAGATGGTTCGAAATGTCTACCAACTTATGATGTGATTAATTTGAAAGACAATTCAAATCAATTATAAAATCACAAAATCTAAATCAAACACATTTTTACCTAATAAACATAACAAATTTAAATTTAATATTATTTTATATAAATATAATAATAAAAATAATAAATCAAAATAAAACCCTTAAATTAATCCTATCATACTACTCATTGCACATTAAACTATTCAATTACTAATCACTAGAACAATAATTTGTTTTTATTTGTTTTGAAATTTAAAAATCACATAACTTCTTGATAAAAAATAATTTATTTATATTATTTTGATATATATATATATATATATATATATATTATATATATATATATATATATTATATATATTTATCCAAAATATTAAATATTTATTAAAGTGATGGTAAAAATATCAAAATTTAAAATTCATTTTTTAAGCAATCTATTATATCATATATTTTTCCTAATTATAAAACACGACTTTTAATCGAACAATAATTTATTTTATATATATGAATGATACAAGATATGCAATTCATTTTTTAATTTTAAATCTCTATGAGGAAGAATAGAAATGGCTACTCATTAGAATAAAATAATACCATATACTCCTCATCACATCATTGTTTATTATATCATTTGAAAAGTAAAATTATGAAAATAAATAATTAAATTAAATTAAATTTCATGACTTCTCCAAAATATTATATATTTGTTAAAGTGATTGCAAAAATATGTTAGGGTACCACTACAAGATTTATAATTTATAAAAGTTAGCTGAAAGCAACGACCATAAAATTGTGTTTATGAGGTTCAGCCTACTTGGAAATTTTTTTACATTAATGTTTCATTAGTATTCAAAACAATAAAAGTTCGTCGTATTATTACCTTGTTAGTCCCTGCCCTCCGGGCCTGGCAAGGACTATAGCAATCGATTTTGGTCGGTGCCAATTAGTTTGACACGATAATTGATATGCTAATTGGAGCATAAAGCAAAGTTTTTGGAAAACATACATCAGCTAATCCAATATTTTATTCTTTTAACCAATCAACGCAATCTCAACAATCTCAGTCTTATTTGGCCTCAAATCGAGGTATACAGGCTAAAAAGTTAGGACAAAGTTCTGTGAAGTACAAGCCGTTAGACAAACTTGACACCTTAACGAAGTAATGCTATCTTTACATTAGCATTAGTTTGCTAACATTTAATGTTAACGTATATCACTGAACTAGAACTAGACTAGTTTATACTAAAGCCACCACTTCCAGCAACACGCCACCTGCAACTTCTTCTTGCCAATTGTCACCTCTTCTATCTCCTCTTCTCGACAACAAGACCGGTGATGCATGAAATGGAAGCTCGACAATTCAATAACAACCGCCGCTTCCCAGATGCTGGAAGTTGATGGCTGGCCTCTTCCGCCATGCCTGGACCTGCTTAACCTCAATCTCAAAGCGACCCCATCTTCAAAAGGGTATGAGGCAAGAACGATTATCTCCAAGACACAAGTCACAACATTTTGAATTCTAATTTTCTGCAGAATGATCAATTTCCATTTATAAGTTTACATAATTGTTGAAAGCATCAAAATTTCAAAACCGTTAACACAACATCTTAAATTTGTTTGGGGTTACTGGTACTTACTGAATTTTACAGCTCCATTAGCATTCAGTGCGGTTCCATCAGCTTATGCTTATGCATATTCTCCACTAAGTCTGGCCCCTTGATCAATTTGAGACTATTCTCAATGAAACTGGCCTCATCATTTGACGCTGCATACCCTGGACCTGACCTGCTCAGGAGCCGAATTAACCTGAATCGCAAAGTGGCCCCATCTTCAAAATGGTATGAGGCGCGAACGATTATCTACAAGACGCAGGTCTGCTTCCAAGATGGACACCTACTTCTTAAGGTGAAATTACTGACCAATATTTTCGACCTTCTACATGTAATATATCTCATCTCATTTTTCCAGGATCAACATTTTGAATTCTAATTCTCTACAGAATGATCAATTTCCATTTATAAGTTTACATAATTGTTGAAAGCATCAAAATTTCAAAACTGTAAATCAAAATTTCAAAACCGTAAAGACAACATCTTAATTTTTTTTGGGGTTACTGGTACTTACTGAATTTTACAGCTCCATTGGCATTGAGTGCGGCTCCATCAGCTACTTCTGCATCCTCAAAAGAGACGTCATCATTGCAATTCCTCGCATATTTGGGGTGATATCATTCTGTACAGTCTCCATGAAATTTGCCGAAGGCCTATTCTTCAATTGAAAGAAGTATCCATAAAAGTGTCAGTCGATAAATGCCCCTTTTCTTTTCTCAATTAGATCCATCATATAAGATCAACCTCTTATACATATATAGTCTTCACTCGTATCTCTCTAAACATAACTCAACTTAGTTTGATAGAATTAGAAATACACTAATTATAAACACAGTTACAAAGACACTGATTATATACAGAGTTACAAATGAATTGATATACTAGATCATGCATTTAGCAAATCAGAGATAGCATACCCAGTCTCAATATCGAATTTTCTCACTAGGCAATGCAGAAATGAACAGTGATAGATTTACCAAAACCAAGATTTCAAGTTAACGTTTGGTCCGAACAAAACTAGAAATCAGTTTATTATTAGTATGCAAGGCACCCATGGCAAGTCCCCAACTGATTTCAAATCCGTCGCAGAAAATTTGGTTTTGACAGTAGGAAATGATGACAATGACAAGAGAACATTCTCAGTCAGAATGCGAAATAGCAACCTTATCTTCGCTTTCTTGAGTGAGTTGGTCTTCCTTCCTTGCCAATTCCCTGTAGATTGTGCTTTCAATCTTCTCGACAGGCACAATAGGTGACCGCTGGATAGTTCCCATCACACAAATACTAAACCACGCAATTATACTTCTTTACAAAATAAGCACTGGGTGGAATAAGCGCCTCTACAAGTTGCGGAACAAAAGGAACCTGGCAAAGTTTGTACCAAGCCAACAAGCACCATCCCTCTGCAACAGCCTCACACTTGCTATACAAGTTCTTCACCGAGGATTCAGATTTCGCATACAAAGTCTTCCCCAGTTCTTTAATATTTTCCACTGCCACGTCTTGCCGAACTTGGGTCACGACAGACCTAGCAACTTCGGGTGTCCTTTTTGTTGCCCCATAAATTTCACAAGTCCATGATTTAAGTGCTTGTGGCAGACAACTGTCGATCTTATTGATCACATTACAGGGAGCCCTGATTAGACGATTACAGAACACAAAAACTATATCATCTTTTTTTTTTGACTAATTTATTGCAATGAACTAAAACTAAACCATCTTCTTTTCTGATGCTAAATTTACTAGCTAAGAACCCAAATAAAAAACTAGATTTATCCTTTCGGTAATTTAGTCACCAAAAACACATATATTATCTGAGGCATTTATTCTCCTTATTTGAATTGCATTCAAAGTGAATTTCATAAGCCGGAGTAAAATGAAAAGAAAATTGATTGGCATTTTATAGTTGCAAGGAAAAGGTGGTACGCATACCTGTGTATCTGCAAAATGCAAAATCTCAAAAGGCTTTTCCTCGAAATTCTTGACAAAAAACCTGACGGCTTCCTCCATGGCATAAACCTGCTATATTAGAGGCCCAGAATTCTCTTTGGCATACCAATAGAAGCTAGAAAGATGACCCATAGCCTTCTGAGCATTAGAACCTAGAAACCTCCACACCTCTGCTTTTCGTAAATACTCGGTTACAGTTCGACCTCTGCAAGACATGCCATCAGCATCAGTAATAAAGTGGATATCATGTCTTCTCCCTATATTGCCCAAAAGAAGGGTTGCTTTAGAGGCGCTGGTTCGATTTGCTGCTGCCTCTGCATGTGCATGCTCGTGGCGTTCTACGCGGCCTTCAGCTTGATCTTGAAGTGGGGTGGATCACGTCTGGCCCGGCATCTGAGAATATATTTGCAGAGATCTGCAACTCATGCACCATTTCAAACCAATTGGTAAACAAGTAGGTCATGTTCGTTGCATTCTTTCCCTTGGCACCATCGAACCAGACTGCAGAAAAATGAGACAGAAGAGGCGGATTCAGATGTTCAGCGAATTTGGTTCCTGGGTTTCAGGTTTAGCTATGGTGCATGCAACACGTGTACACATGGCTTGCGTGCAATGCATGTGGTATCTATACAAATACTTCCGGAAGATCATTTAGTGGGGACTCTTTAATCTGCGGGATCACAAGAACTAATACTTCGCCATATTGTTTTTCTTTTATGTTTAAAAGTAATTTTATATTGTGCTTTGTGATCGTGTCTACTGGTCGCGGACCATTAAACGGTCTAACTTTTCGAAGAAAAATATTATTGTGGAATAAAATCTACTCAGAAGTATTATTAAAGTTCTAAGATGCAAATATATTTTTATAATATTTATTGGATCATCTGATCAGATCATGCTTCATCATTATACAGAACTTGAACTTTGAAACTAACAGGTTTGACTCTTAACTTTTTACTGTCAAATTTTTTTAACTTGGTACCGAGTCCATTATATTACAAAGTATATAAACACAAACATGTTATTTATTACTTATTCATTTCAAGATAGATTCAACCAACATTTTAGATTGTTTACTTGGAAATTAAATAACATAGTTGTATATAGTTTCTTTACTCGCAAATTACCAAACTTACCTTTATCCATTTACATAATTAACAATGTTCTGCTATTTATCGATCAGTTGAACTGATTCAGTTTCATAAAGTCTGAAATTAGCACAATTTCTTTCGCCATTTACATATGTAGCTAACTTTGTTTAGCTATTTCTCTGTTGTCCTCCATAGCCTTCTTCATGCATCATGCAGGCGCAGGTGCATTCTCAGACTGAACTTAATGGTGCAGGTGCATTCTCAGGCTCCTCTGAAAAGACTGGGATCCCGCAACGAATCCTCAGATGTGAAGGCTCATGGTTTCTTTGCAGGCCTCCAGTGGAATTCTCTTGGAAGCACATGGAACAATATTCCCTTACAACACTGAAGGCATTAACCTAGGATTTCATTCGCTTTTCAAGTGTCCTTGCCAAACTCTGTGAAAAGAAGACTATGATCTTTATCACCCAAGAAGATTTGATCTCCGTTAATGCAAAGAAGACTACAATGATGCGAAGAAGCCATTTATCATTGTTGATGTGAGAATCATTGTACATGTGAGCAATGTTCAGAGCAGGTGTAACACAGTGTGATAAAACTAGATGCAGAGAGCTCGTTCTAAAACCTTGATTCAAGAGATGCAATATTGAAGCTCGTTCTAACGTACACGACATTCAGACATTGCTTGAAAATCAACTTGTGCTGCAGCTCTGTTTGCAAGTAAGTTTTCAAATAGACAGCTATTGCACACAGCAAAATCAACAACAACCAGATTGACTTTTTGTTTGACTATTGGGCTGGGGCAGGGACTAGCTGCCCCGCAGCCCGTCTTGTTAAATTAAATAAGTTGTTCATATAAAGTTGTAATTAAAATATCGAACTGGAAATAATGATAACATGATAAAAAATAAAATGAAAAAACAGTATATATAAATCATTAAATTAAAGAACTTGTTAAGTTAATAATGGATATATAATAAAATATGTAATTAGAGAAATAATATTTTATTATATATATATATATATATATATGAGAAAATTTGCACTGAAATTAATAAAAAATTTAAATTATATTTTTGTCATAGAGTGATGTTTGAAGTTTATTATAAATTTAATCATACTATTTGATTGTCTCCTTTGAGAGTATCGTTACATCATATTTTAGATTTATTTTCTTCGTGTTGGTGGGTTTGTAGGGGGGCTACAGGGCTTGGGGCAGCACCAAACCACAAATGGTGTGTGGACCTACCCATGGTTTTGTGCATGTGTTTTGCACATGGTTTTGGGCATGATGGTTTTTTGCCCATGGTATTTTGTAGATTCGGTCAAGGGAACTACAGTTATGTTCTAATATAGGGTTATGGATAAGGGTTTATGAGTGCTTCTACATGTATATATATGTACTGTAAGATTGAAAGGAATATAATGAAAAATCAATATGGTAGTCTCGGTTTTGGGATCCAGAGGAAAATCTATGTGTATATTTGTTTTATATTATTGCCATTGTTTATTTTTATATTTTAAGAATTCATTTGAAGGTAATTTTTGTGTAGGGTTAAAACCTACATTTAGTATCATAGTTGTTTCGGCTTCAAGGAGATGGCTTTGCTGCTGAGGGATTTGCTTGGGCTTGTAGTAGACCCTGTTATAGTGAGAGATTTGTGAGATTGATTCTTGCGTGAAAGAAAATGGTGAATAGCAGAAATATAGAGATCGAAAAATTCGATGGACAAATTTTTGAGTTGTGGAAGCTCAAGATGGAGGATCTCTTGGTGGATAAATATCAATGGATTGCGGTAGATCTGTGTACTAAACCAACGACAATTTCAACAAAAGATTGGGTGAATTTGGGTCAAAAGGCAAAGAGCACAATATTGTTGTGTATCTCAGATTCAATATTGTTGAATGTAACAGGGGAAACTATGAAGAAGGATTTGTGGGACAAGTTAGGGACTTTGTACCATTCTAAGTCTCCACTGAACAAATTGTTCTCGTGGAAAAAGATGTATAACCTGAGGATGAAATATGGAGACTTAGTAATAGAGCATCTGAATGCCTTTACTACTGTGGTAAGCCCGTTGTTATCTGTTGATATAAAAGTTCCATACGAAGATAAGTGCATCAATTTGTTGTGTTCTCTACCAAATTCGTGGGATAGTCTGGTTGTTGCTATAGGTAGCAATACAACTACCTTGAAGTTTGATGAAATAGTCTCATCCTTGTTGTCGGAGGAGATGAGATGCAAAAATATGGAGAGCTAGAATGGATATGCTTTGTCTGTGAGAGGACGATCTCAGAAAAAAAACAGAAATAAGTCCTCGAATGGGAGATCTAAATCTAGAGGGAGATGTAAATCTCTGGGAAAACTTGTAAAGGTGTGTTGGAAATGTGGAAAATAAGGGCACTACATAAATGATTGTAAATCCAAAACTCCTGAGAAAGGAAAGGGATCTGATGATGCTCCTTCTACAGACGTGAAAACCACCTCAGATGAAGGTGGGGGTGTGTACTTGGCTTCTTCTTCAGGTACACATTTAGATCATGAGGCATGGTTGATTGACTCATGTGCATCCTTTCACTTTACTCCCCATAGGAAGTGGTTCTATGAGTATGAGAAATATTAGGGTGGTGATGTCTTCCTAAGGGATGACAGGAATGCCAAAATCACCAAACGTGAAAATGTCAAGTTGAAGTTCCAAGGTTGATGGATTAGAACACTTCGCAATGTTCTGCATATTCATGTATTGGCCGAAAATCTGATTTCTGTTAGCAAGATGGATGATGTAAGTGTAAAAATAGTGTTTGAGAAAGATACCTGCAAGATGGTTTAGGGAGCACTAGTGTCGATGTGGGGAGTTCATATTGGAACATTGTACAAGCTTATGGGTAGCGCTGTTATTGATGGGTGCAACAATTTTGTGCTTCTTGAAAGTGGAGCAGAAAATCTAGTGGTCTTTGGAGAAAATACCATGCTATGGAATCAAAGGTTTGGACATACTGGAGAGAAGGGCTTTCAATTACTGCATGGTAATGGTATGGTAGAAAGTATGTATAATTTCTCTTTAGATTTTGATTTCTGTGAACATTATGTATATGGGAAGTAGAATTGGGTGAGTTTCCCCTCAAGTGCTAATAGGTCGAAAGGGATATTAGAGCTGTGCACAATGATGTGTTTGGACCTGTGTCGGTTCCATCACTGGTTAAGTTTGTGTACTATGTCTCATTTATAGATGACTTCTTGAGGAATATATGGATATATTTCGTCGGGAAGAAATATGATGTCTTTGACAGGTTTAAAGAATATAAGGCTCCGGTAGAAAATCAAACAAAAAAGAAAATTAAGGTGTTGAGGACAGATAATGGTGGAGAGTTTTGTAAGAAGGAATTTGAAGAGTTTTGTAATAAGTGTGGTATAGCACAACAAAAGACTACTCCATACACACCTGAGAAAAATGGAGTTGCAAAAATAATGAACAAGATGTTGATGGGAAGTCAAGAAGCATGCTTAGTGGCGTTGGACTAGGGAAAGAATTCTGGACAGAGGCAATGGATACTACATGTTACCTGGTTAACAAATCACCTTCATCAACATTGGAGGATAAGGCTCCACATGAGATATGGAATGGTAAGAAACCCTCTCTTTCGCATCTGAGTAAATTTGGTTGTGATGAATATGTATACGTTCCAAAGGAGAAAACAACCAAGTTGAATAGTAAATATGAAAAGTACATTTTTATTTGATATAAGGATAGTTTAAAAGGTTATAAGTTTTGGAAACCAGAAATAAGGAAGGTTGTGTACAACTGAGATGTGGTGTATAGAGAAGTGAAAGATGTTTTTAAACAAGAAGTCCTAGCAAAGGAACCTAAAAAGATAGAGTTTGAACTGAAGTAGGAAGAATTACATTGTACAACAAAACATGAATTAGAAGAGGAAGAGCCACCAACTCTAGTTTTGAGAATTCCAGTTCGAGAGAGAAGGGAACTAGAGAGGTATAGTCCATATGCTTTCTTTTCAAATTTTGCTTTATCTATTACTGATGATGATCCCAGAACTATCAAGGAGGCAATGGATTCAGAGGATGGAAAAATCTGGAAAGAGACCATGGTTGATGAAATGGCATCTTTGGACAAAAATGAGGCTTAGGATTTGGTGGAGATGTCGACTGGAAGGAAACCCATTGGTAACAAATAGGTGTTTAAGAAGAACATGAATGCAAAAGGCAAGGTGGAGAAATACAAGCTTGGTTGGTAGAAAAAGGTTATTCCCACGTGTCGGGAATTGATTTTGGTGATTGTTGGGACAGGGTCCCCTGGGGTCAATTTTTGTAATCATTTTTTTTAATTATGTAAATTCTTCGCATTTTGAAGAGCAGAGCACGAAGGTCGTAGAAGTCAAAAATGGCTTTAGGAATGTCAAAGCCCCTTAGTTTGTTAAAAGTTAAGATGTTTTGTGACTCGCCCATGGTTCACAAACCATGGTATTGTAATGAGAAGCTATATAAAAGAGTCATAGGAAGTCAGTTAGTCATTGAATATCTGGGCAAGTGATCTAAGACAAAAAGTTTTTTTTCTATACTAAGGCGAAGGGGAAGGCTCCTGCAGTTGTGTGCATGAAGACCTTGGTAAGTACGTAGTTGAGTGCACGGGCCCTTGCAGCGATGTGTGCAGGCCCCTGCAACTGTGTGCGCAGGGAAGAAAGAGTATGTAACAAAAGGATTGATCATAATAAAGACTATTTTGGAGCCATATTTGTGTATATGTGACTTTTTGTTTACTTATGTAATTTATGTGTATTCGCTTTGTTTACTGTAATTATCTGAAGAAACACTTAATTGTTGCGCGAAAGTAATAGATCTGTTAGTTTACTTAATGATATGAATGTTTAAGGCAATCGACACAGGGTTAGCACTTTTTATCTGTAAGTTATCTTGATTTCCGCATTTCAAGGGTTAGGATTCACGAAGGTTAGGATAAAGCCCTAGAAGTAACATAAACCTATCACAGAGACCTCTAGATGCAGACACTTGGTTCTGTCATCCCCTAATACTTCTTCGGGTGAGACTGTGGCCTGTGCTACACAAGTTGTTTCCGAAAGGGCCAATAGTGAAGGGTTTTGTTGGTTGGCACAACTAACTCTGAACTTGGGTCCAGACCCCCTTAAGCCAATAGTGATATTTTTTCTTCTGTTGCCAAGTTAGCTTCTAATACATTACTTTTATTTGTTGTTGTTATTTTTTATTTTGAGGTAGAACAGATCAATGTGAAGACAACATTTCTTCTCGAGATCTCGAAGAAGAGATCTACATGAAGCAACCAGAAGGCTTTGTGGTGAAAGGTAAGAAAGAACTAGTATGCATGTTAAAAAATTCTCTGTATGGGTTAAAACAATCACCAAGGATGTGGTATAAAAATTTTTATACATATATACAGGGACTTGGCTTCACAAGAAGCAAAGCGGATCATTGTGTGTGTTTTAAAT
The DNA here is from genome assembly GCA_000404065.3 of Pinus taeda. Lineage (NCBI taxonomy): Eukaryota > Viridiplantae > Streptophyta > Pinopsida > Pinales > Pinaceae > Pinus > Pinus taeda. Next base: position 41,438 of record APFE030317968.1, on the reverse strand, counting down.
TAATTGGGGACTATGTTATTTATTTGATCTTGTATGCAAATGATATGTTGTTGATTGGAAAAGACAAAAAAATTATCTAGGATTTGAAGACACAATTGTCCTCCAAATTCGACATTAAGGATCTTGAACCTACAAACTATATTTTGGGCATGGAAATTAAGTGAGATCGGGCAAAGAGGAAGATCTGGTTAAACTAGAGGAAATATGTCGAGACAATATTCCAAAGATTTAATATGCAAGATGGTAAACCAGTGAAGGTTCCTATTCTTGTAGCTGTAAAGTTATTCGTTGAATACTGTCCCAAGACAAAAGAAGAGGAAGAGGACATGTCCCATGTTCCATATGCGAGGGTAGTTGGCAGTCTGATGTATGCAATGGTCTGTACCAGACCAGACATTGCACATGCAGTGGGAGTATTGAGTAGGTTTATGTCAAAACAAGGGAAAGAGCATTGAACAACAATGAAGTAGGTTTTTAAGTATTTGTGTAGCACTAGTGATTATGGTCCGTGCTACCAAGGAAGACCAAGATTGGAAAAATTTGTGGGCATCAATGACTTTGTTGATGTAGACTGGGTTAGAGATATAGATCAGAGAAGATCTACAAGTGGGTATGTGTTTAACCTATTTGTAGGAGCAGTCAGTTGGATGATCAAGAGACAATCTGTAGTGGCTATTTCAATTACAGAGGCTAAATACATGGTAGCCACTCATGCAAGCAAAGAAACAATTTGGTTGTAGAGTTGTGTTCAACTATGGGGTTGGTACAATGAGCTATAAGGATATACTATGACAACCAAAGAGCATTTTTCTTGGAAAAGAACCCTGCTTATCATTCAAAGACAAATCACATTGATGTTCAATATCCCTTTGTGAGGGATATGGTTTAGGAGAAAATGGTGTTGTTGGTAAAGGTGGACACTTTGAAGAATGTTGTACATGCATTGATGAAGTCTGTGAGCACTTAGAAGATTTCTTGGTGTAGAGAAACAATGGGCATTGCAGTCCTGAACCAATGACTAATCTCTCCTATGATCCCCTGTGTTGGAAAAAACAACAAGTGGGAGAATGTTGGGTGTGAATTATATTCTTTCCATGACTATCTTCTAGTGCATATGCAATAATAGTTGGGCAGACCTACCCATGGTTTTGTGCATATGTTTTTCACATGGTTTTGGGCATGCTGGTTTTTTTCCCATGGTATTTTGTAGATCCGGTCAATGGAACTACAATTATGTTCTAATCCCGGGTTATGGATTGGGGCTTATGAATGCTTCAACATATATATATATATATATAATATATATATATATATATATATTGAAAGGAATATAATGAAAAATCAATTTGATAGTCTCGGTTCTGGGATCCAGGGAAAAATCTCTATGTATATTTGTTTTGTGTTCTTCCCATTGCTTATTTTTTGTTTTAAGAATTTGTTTGTAGGTAATTTATGTACAAGGTTAAAACCTACACCCCATAATTGGGAACGCCCAAGTACCATGCTATTCTCATCTTTAGAAGATAGACTGTCAGGCTTATTTACAATGCAAGTTTCTTTCAAATAAAATCATTGTTGTGTTTAACTCACAAAAATCATCTTTAAAATTTTCCCATCATATTGTTTGGAAGTTTTTGATAGTTTTACTTATACAATGTTTTGTACATGTATCAACAAGCCATATAAATTCATTTTTCTTCTAAGCATTTTTCTTTGAGCCATTAAATTTTCTAGATAAAACCTTCCCATCACTTCACTTTTGGTTGAACAAATTCAAAGTTGGAATTTGTTTAGGCGTAATTCCAAAAAATCATTTGCATATAGTTACAATTTGATCCAATTTTGACTTATATTTAAATTAATTGTCTTGGTCAACAAATGTAGGTCCTTCCGTTTTACTTTGGGAAGTTGATTAACAAATTAAAAATTCCTCCAATTATATATCAACAACTCATTTTTGTGTGAAAATTCTCAAAGCAAGGGTTTTTCTCACATATTACATGACACATTTTCTATAAATTTTCAAGGATTATGAAAGGCTTATTATGTTCTTTTTTTAAGCTTTCACTAATTCAATGGCTATAGTAACATATTAGTAACTAACTAGACTAGAGCTAGTGTAACATAATATTTAAAAATAATAATATAATATTTACATTAACAAATTAAAAAGTTGTAATGATAAACATAAATAAAATACTTCAATTTCCATGTAACAACCCAAGTTAAAAATCCATATAATAAAGTTAATAAAGGAAAAATAATAACCAAGGTCATGGGACACTTATTCAAAACATATTAGTGGGTGTTCATTTGGTTTAATATGGCTAAGGGGTAATTGGCAAGTAATGGCAAAGGATTTGGAAAGACAAAGTGGAATTAATTGACATTTTATTTATGAAAATAATGGAAATTAGGAGAAAAGGAAGGTGAATGGTCATAAGTTGCATGTGAGGAGGAAAATGAAGGAAAATAATAGAAAATGAAGAAAATAGAGGCATCATTAATAAAAAGGCTTATAAGGATCAATTCACAACCTTTTGTGAGTTCATTTTTGGAGCTCTCTCTATTCTCTCATACTCTCATACACTTAGAGTATTCTTGGAGAATTCTAGCATTGGAGGAAAGAAGGAAAAGGAAGGACAAGAAAGCAAGAGGAAGCAAGGATCAAGCAAGGAAGAGCAAGATTCAAGCAGTGACATCGAGATTACTTCTAGTATCGAGTTGCATGTATGATTTCCTTGTTGGTTTTGGAATGCATGGTACATGCATGTGTATTTGGTTCTCTTGCTATCACTAGCATGGGTTTTTCCAAGTATGACAGTGGTTTTTCAACCTTGTCGTGCCATTTTTGGATAGCCATCGTGTGATGGGGTTCTCTTTTTTTGGTTGAGTTGGATTACTAGATGGTTTTCGAAACTGAGTGGGGTGGTATTAGGGGAGAAACGCAAAGCTTAGGAATCTCTAGACTCGTTATGGTGGGATTGCATCAAACATTGATTATGTAGGCACTCATTAGGCCTAATAACCATTGACTAGTGAATGTCGGGATATACAGTAAATCTTAGAGGGTGGACCCTTGTTAGGCCTAGGAATCCTCGAATGATGAATGGAGGGATATATGGTAAATCCTAGAGGTGGAGAGGGACAAATTACTCACGATTTAGGTGGAGAGATTCCTAAGCATCCATGCTTTTTTAGGGCCTAGTGATCTAGTGAGATTGCGGTCAAGCCTGGTTGTATTGAGGAGCATTTTGGGACTAGGAAACCCTTGGTGGATATACAGTAAAGCCTGAGGAAGCCCTTATTGGTTTTGTTATGAGTCCCACATTCATGTTTGGAATATGACGTGGGGGTGATTGGTTGAAAGAAAGATTTGATTCAACCCAATCTATGGTTGAGTGGTACATGGAAGTCCCTAGCTTGGTTGGATTTTGCATATGTCAATAATAACTCTATTCCTCTTATGTTTTATGTGTAAATTTACTTGTTAATGTGTGGCTTTAATGGTTGTTCTATTATTTTATTCTGCTGGTTATATGGTGGTTATAAGCATGGTTCATGACAGACCTTGGTTATGGCTCTCATAATGATTTGATTAGTACAAGAAATGTGAATAAATATATGACCTAATAGATGATAATTCAACTATTGTGATAAGGCATTAATTTTTCTTAACGATTCTTAGATAAGTATGAGACCCCTATCATTAGATATGTGGTTATCACTTGTAGATTACATGTTTGTGATATGTTTGATGAAATTCTTGTCATGGCTAGTAGGGGTCAGGTCAAGTCCTTGTACCAATGTTTACATTAGTAGATTTAATGCGTTGTTAGTTATCATTTCTGGAAGTTTCATGAGTAGAGGCATGAGACCTAGCTCTGAAAATGTGGCAAAAAATTTGGAGTCACTGGCGCAAAATTGTTTGAAGAAGACCACAGTCGCATGCATGCCTTGCTGTGGAAGCGACTAACGTGACTTAGTCGCATGCATGGCTTGTCATGGGAGAGACTGGGGGTCTAGCTCAACAAAATGACAAGTTGTATCAAAGGTTGGGCACCTTGAAGGGTTGGTTGTCTCTTGAAGGTTTTGTAGCTCCTGAGAAAGGTCAAATTGGTTTTGTTTTATCGGTTACACTTCCTTAACTGTACATGGGGAGTTGAATTACGCCATAGTAACTCTTCATCACATGTTTACTCTAGTGGACTAGTTAGGTTGGGTAAATATGGGAGAAGGGTGTTACAGAGTGGTATCAGAAAATGGTTCACCCCTTGGACTGGATGGGCAGAATGTGTTGGTCATGTATACATGTCGATTGCATATGTGTTCTTTATGCTTGTGGTCTATGTATTTGCTGTGTAGCATGGTTGTTTTTGTGTCACCGTGTGAAATTAGATGGTGTTATTGTTGGATGTATTTGTCATGAGTGTGTGTTGGTTATGCACTTGTTAAGCATGTCAGTGTCTATACGTCATTATGCATACATTGACATGGTTATAGTTATCGTGCATGAGGTCATGGTATGTGGTTGGTATAGTCATGCATGGTAGTTGGATGATGGTTGAGATGTTGTTTATATAATGCTATTATTATTTTTATACATGTATTGCACTAATCTGGTTGATATTGCAAATGAGATATCCCCCCCTGAACTATACGGAGGTATATTTATTATGTTATGATTTGGTTTACGCTGACATGGTATACTTGCAGGAAGAAGATTAAATATGACTAGTAAGATGGTAGACCACTGATCTAGGTGGATATTGGTGGCCACCCGCCTATTCCACTTGGACCCCTACCATTGTTTCTTTCAGTTTTCAGTTTCCTTATTTGTAGCACAATTGACTATTTTTGGTAGCTTTTCAAGTCCTGAACTTCCGGAGCCGTTTTGAGGCCCTAAACGACGTTTTTTGGGAAAACTAGGACCAACATGGGTCATTAATTTATATTGGGTACTCAAAAGTTATAGTCCTCGGATATATATTTCTAACAAGGTATTGTACGCATCAAATGGAGATCATATGCCAAAGTTACAACCTCGGGAAGTTGATGTACCAATTTACCCAAACAGGACCCATAGTTAGGTGCTTCATCTCCTAGGGTTAGGTTTTTGGATGTTTAGGGTTTTCCATTATTTCTCAATAATAAATAGGCCTTTGAGCCTCATTGTAGAACAATTCATAGGCATGTAGCCGCCACATCTCTTCTCAAAGATAAGCTACCATTGCCCGAATTAGTCTTATTTCCATTCTGTTTGTAAGCATATTTTAGTATTTGATATTAATGAAATGAAGTGTTATTTCTACTGCATCTTTGTATTTATGGTTATATCTGTGATTTTTTGCATTCCTGTTTAAATCCATATCAACTACAGTTCACGAGAATCTCCCTATGGATTAGATGAGCAATATGGTGGTGGGAATTTTGTTGACTTAGTAGACACATTGAGAATTTTGAAGGCATAAAAAAGAAGTTGCAAAGAAGATAGTGATAGAATCATTCGAGCATAGGAGAAGCAAGAAAAAATTAATTCAGTAATCCTTTAGAGTTTTTCAAACGTGTAGAGACAAGGACCACTTAGGATCATCCATGGGCAAGAGGATAAGACTAGTGGGGCATATGGTAGTAGATCTTATGGTGGGAACATGTCGAATAGGGATGACACAATCAGATATGGCAGGTTCTTGGATACGCCAGATAGGAGAGGTGATGAAAATAAGTTCTATTCTAGTTCTGGTTCTGACGAGTACCATGGTCATCACCATTATCATCCATATAGGAGAAGTGATGGAGGATATTTTCTAAATGAGTTCAAGAAAGCCAAGTCACATACCTTTGATGGAGATTTGAAGATATCAGAAGATGCAGAGGCAAGATTACTTGGTATGAGGAAGTTCTTTGAGATGCATGATTACACAGAGAACATGAAGGCCAAAATATCTATCTTTAGCCTCAAAGGGAAAGCATACATATGGTGGGACAATGTGAAGCAGGTTAGAGACATTAGGATAGAGGAGTTGAGTTGGCATTAATTCAAGAGACTTTTTAGGAATATATATTTGTCAGAGAGGAAATACAACAACAAAGCCAAGGAATTCTATGAGCTAAAGAAGGGATTGATGACAAATGAGGAGTATACAACCAAGTTCCTAGACTTGTTGAGGTGTGTATTGTATCTTAAGGATGAAAAGGAAAAATTTAGATATTTGTTACTGGATTTCGATTAGCATTTAGAGGTCAGATTGAGTATGATGAGCCTTGGTCACTTGAGGAAGTCATTGGCAAATTGAAGCCTTGTTACGAGCAATCAAAGAGAAAGAAAAAATCTCAACAAGTTTGGAAAGGGAAAGAAAAGGCTAAAGGTAAATGGTATCCAAAGCGAAGAAGACCTCATGATGAAGGTGAGAAAGAAAATGCTGCACCTTACAAGAAGTTTAATGGACCTCATCCTAGAGAACAACAAAATAAAGGTGATGGTAAGGGACAGTTGCAGTGTTGGACATATGGTAAGGAGCATCTCAAGAGAGATTATCCACAAATTTGGGGTGGTAGGCCTTAGATCTATAGTGAAAATGGTGTGAAGACAATTGGGGATGTTGGGAAGAGAATTCCATGAATTTATGTAGCACTGGATAACACGCAGGTGGATATCGAGGCATCTATTTTCGAGATGGACAATAAGCTATGTGATCAATTTGTTTCTATTTTGATTGACCTTGGATCTAATTATATTTATGTAAGTACTGACCTAGTGGATAAATGTGGTTTGAATAAAGAAGTGCATGCATAATCTTGGTTAGTGCAGTTGGATACAGGTACAAAGAATAAAGTTCATCATTGGGTAAGAGCTTGTGCATTTGAGTGGAATGGTATGTCTACCTAAACACATTTGAATGTATTGCCATTGGTATCATATAGTATGATTTTGGGCATGGACTGGTTGTATCTTCATAGGACTAAGGTGGACTGATATGAAAAAGCTATTGAATGCTTGGATGACAATGGAGAACAAATAATCTTGCAGGGTAAAAAGAAAGCTACATTAGTTAGAATGGTGACAGCTATGCAGGCAAAGCACAGTCGCAGGAAAGGGTGTGTGTTATTTGTAGTGCATATTTCTAGTGATAAAGGTAAGTATTTTGAGGATGCATAAGTTATGAATAGGCACCCAATATTGTAGCATTTTTAGGATCTGTTTCTGGAATAGATTTCAGAGTTTCCGCTTCATAGAGAAGTGTACTTCTCTATTGAGTTGGTACAAGGGGGGCAACATCAGCATCAAAGGCACTATACAAGATGAGAACACCAGAGTTATTAGAGTTGAAGTTGCAGTTGAAGGAAATGATTGACAAGGAATACATTAGGCCAAGTGTATTTCCTTGGGGTGCACCAGTGTTTTTCGTGAAGAAGAAGGATTGTACTCTCAGGTTATGCATTGATTACAGGTAGTTGAACAAGGTGACCATCATGAACAGGTATCCGTTGCCAAGGATTGATGAATTGTTCGACCAGTTGAAGGGAGCAACAATTTTCTCGAAGATTTAATTGATATTATGATATCATTAGGTACGCATTGAAGAAGAGGACATCTACAAGACTGCTTTCCGAACTAGGTATGGGCATTATGAGTTTGTTGTAGTTCCATTTGGTTTAACTAATGTTCCAACGAATTTTATGTGCTTGATGAATATTGTATTGCGTCCTTATTTGGACAAGTTAGTCATTATATTCATTGATGATATATTGATATATTATAAGAATGAGGAAGAGCATTTTGAAAACTTAGTAGTAGTGTTGATATTGCCAAGGGAGCATCAACTGCATGATAAGCTCAGTAAATGAAGTTTCTTTCAGATAAAGGTACACTGCTTGAGACCTGTTGTTTCCAAGGAAGGTATAACAATATATCCAAAGAAGATAAGAGCTATCATGGAGTGGGAAGTTCCCAAAAATGTGGATGAGGTAAGATCATTTATGGGACTAGTAGGTTATTATAGGAGGTTCATAAGGAACTTCTCTCAGATTGCATATCTTATTACGTCACTGCATAGGTGAGGTAAGAAATTTGAATGGACCGAGGAATGTGCAATAAGTTTTGGGCAATTGAAGCAGTTGTTGACAAATGCTCTAGTCTTAAAGATTACAAATCCAATAAAAGAGTTTGCAGTGTGTACAGATGTCTGCAAGAGAGGATGTGAGGGAGTCTTAATGCAGAAAGGACAAGTAGTGTGCTATGAGTCACGAAATTTGAATGAACACGAGTATAATTAGCTGACATATGATCGCGAATTGGAAGCGATCATCCATGCATTGAATATGAGGCACTATCTTCTTGACAAGAGGTTTGTATTGATGAACGATCATAGTGGATTGAGGTATCTGTTTGACCAACCGAATCTAAATGTCAGGAAAGCTAGGTGGTTATCCACAGTTAGCGAGTTTGACTTTGAAATTAGGTACATTAAAGGGAAAGAGAATAGGGTTGCATATGCTCTTAGCATAAGAGTGTAGGTGAATCATATAGCAACTATGAGTTCATATGAGACAGATCTACAGGATCAAATATTACAAGCAAAACAATAGGATGACAGGTACATGGAGCTTAGGCACAAGTTACAATAGGGTACAGGTGAATAGGATGTGGACTATCATCCTATAACAGATGTTTTGATCATATTTAGGGACAAGATCTATGTGCCGAATAATAGTGAGCTCAAGAAGAATGTCTTGCGAGAATTCCATGCAAAACCATATTTAGGGCACCTATGATATTGAAAGACATTGACAATGATGAATAAGTTATATTACTGGCTGAATTTGAACAAGGAAGTCGTAGAGTTTGTGGCTAGATGCTTGGATTTTCGATAGGTAAAAGAAAATGTAAGCACCCAAGTGGATTACGACAACCGATTTTGATTCCATAGTGGAAATTGGAGGTTATTTCCATGGATTTCATCATAGGTTTTCCAAGGACATCTAGACAACATGATTCCATCATGGTTGTGGTGGACAGGTTGACAAAGGTAGCACACTTCATTTGAGTGAAGTCTACCTATTTAGCTAATGATTTAGCATAGGTTTTCTTCAGAGATTTAGTGAGGTTGCATGATTTTCCACAGAAGATTGTATCAGACAAGGATTCTAAGTTCACTTCTAAATTCTGGAAGGATTTGTTTGCAGGTTTGGGCACAAATTTGGCCTTCAACACAACTTATGATCCGAATAAAGGTGGGCAGACAAAGAGGGTTAACAGGATATTGGAGGACAGGTTGAGGATGTACATGATGCATCAACAAAGGATATGGGAGGAGTATCTTCCATTGGTTGAGTTTGCTTACAACAATGGGTATCAGGAGTCACTAAGGATGAGTCCATTCGAGGCACTGTATGGGCAGAGTTGTAATACTCCCATCAGTTGGAGTGATCCAGTGAACAAGGTGTTGATAGGACCAGACATATTGGCATAGATGGAACATGAAATGTAGGTAATCAAGAATAATCATAAGGAAACACAAGATAAACATAAAAGTTATGCAGATTAGAATAGGATGTTTAAGGAGTTTCATGTTGGGGAATAGGTATACTTGCACATCAAGCCCAAGAAGAGCTCCTTGAGGGTTGGATCATGTGCCAAGATGGCACCACAGTAACAATATATTCACCAGAGACTTAGATTGTTACAAAGTCCCTAACTTGTCCCACAAAGCATTCGCTGAATCTTCCCCAGATACATTCATCAATAATGAATTTAAGAGACACAATTGTATTGCGCTCTTTTCCTTCCGATCCAACTTCGTCCAGTCTTCAGCTAACATTGTTGTTGGTTTAGTAACCGGATATTTCGTGATCCACTAATCTTTATCCACCAACAGATCCTCCATCTTGAGTTTCTACAACTCAAAACTCTGACCATTAAATCTCTTGATATCTATATTTCCACTACTCGCCATCTTCTTTCTCCACAAGAATTGATCCAATAGATCTTCCACTGAATAGGGTATACCATAGGCCTAACCAAAAGCCCCTCAACAGCAAAGGCGCAACCTTGAAGCCAAAAAAAATTTGATACCAAATGTAGGTTTCAACCCTGTACAAAAATTACATGCATACGAATTCTAAAAAATTAGAAAATAAACAATGGCAAGAGCATAAAACATAAACATATATACACAGAAATTTTCCCCTGGATCCCAAAACGAGGACTACCAGATTGATTTTTCATTATATTCCTTTCAATGTTACAATACACATATATATACATGTTGAAGCATCCACAAACCCCCATTCATTAACCCTATATTAGAACATAACCGTAGTTCCCTTGACTGGATCTACAAAATACCATGGACATAAAGCCATCATGCCCAAAAGGACACCTTGCAAGATGCAGAATGACATTCATCTCCCAGATATACTTTATGAGAGAGTACATGAACACATAGGTACTCAAGTTATATGGCATTGATGAGGCACATCATTTATTTTGATCCTTCCAGTAATGAGAAGGAAATAGGCCAACCGATTTCGAAGGATGCCATGATGGAGGAGTATCAGTCCATCATGAAGAATGATGCGTGGGAGATAGGGTCAAGATTTGAGGGGATGTCAATTGTGACTTCCAAGTGGATCTATAATATCAAGCATGCCGCAGATGACAACACTAAGAAGTAAAAAGAGAGGTCCATGGAAACAAGGTTCTCCCAGAAAGAGGGAGTCGACTATGATGAGTCATTTTCTCCGGTCACCAAGTACACTTTTATCAATACTATTGTTTCTATTAATCTTGTTGTGGGTTTGAAGATACATAAGATAGATGTAAGTACTATGTTCCTCAATTTCGTAATTGAGGAGGAAGTGTATATAAAGAAACCTCAAGGCTTTGAGATACATTGGAAGGAGTCCCATGTTTAAAGGTTGAAGAAGGCTTTGTATGGACTCAAGCAGGCACCAAGGGCATGATATTCCACGATTAATGGATACATGATGAGTTTGGGATCACCAAGAGTGATGTGGATCCTGACCTTTACATCATCGTTTTTTATCGTGATCCTTTGATCTTAGTGTTATATTTTGATGATTTATCCTTACTAGGGCAAAGAGGCTTATCATTGGGGGCAAGAGGGAGTTGGCCTCAAAGTTTGAGATGAACGGTCTTGGCCTAATGTAATATTTCTTGGGATTGGAGGTGTTGTCCTCTAAGATGACTCTAGGTTAGTTAGTCATGCTAGAGCATCTAAAATATTTGGTTGGTTTTTAAATTTATGGATGACCAATGATATGATTTATTGAAAACAGGTGTTTAAGCCTTAACAATTACTAAGATAGATGAAAGGGCTCCTATTTTTCTAGCTATAGTTAATTGATTTAAAGTGAATGAATAACATAATATTGATGAAGTATAACTTGCTAAATATTCAAACATAATATTTGATCGGTTAACCAAAGAATAAAGGCAAACAACATTTCCTGCTAGAACAAAATATATTTAAACAAATGCATATTTATGTGACAATTAATTGATATAGGGGAGTTTATAATAACAGATAGTCTTATAATAAGCACATATGAAAAACTTACAAGGAGACAAAACTATAGAAGGCAAGTTCAGGATCCTTTCATTAACTTGCAAATCTCGAGTTTGGTTACAATTTTGTTTTCAAAACTCATCCAAGGGTTCAACCCTTAATAACTCAAAGGAGGACTTATTTATACAAAAAGTTCTTGTAGATATTTTCAAAACAAAATTACAAAAATAGTACAAAACTATAGGAATTTCAAAACTACTAAATGCAGGCACTATTCTTTAGGAATCTATTGATGATGTGGTCCCCAAAAAGTGTTGCCCAACTATCCTTCAGTTGTTAATGAAATTTACTCAATAAATTCACACAAGTGATCCCATCGGTCTTCACTTGGTATGGAAACATTTACCAATTTCTTGTATTCTTCATCAACCTCGGTGTACTTCTCAAAAGTGAGATTATTTACAAAAATATGTTTAATTTCATGCTTAATAGTCAAGTCAAAATCTAAAGCTTCTAATTCTCTCTTCCCTATAATATGCCCCTTTATACCTGCAAATTTTTCTTTATCAGTAGCTATGGTATAAAGCTTATGGCAGTATTCTTCTAGACTGATAAACCTATCATTTGGAGCCACTAATCCTGATAGTCCCCTTTGATTTAGTATATTAAATTTAAAATGAAACCTTTGGATAAAAGTCTTCAAGATTTGAAACTTATTCTCTAATTGAGCCTTCAAGTTCTTTTTCTACAACACCTTCTTGATTTCCAAGATGGTTTCTGTTCTGTCTAGAATTTGAATCTTCTCCAACTCGACCTTGGTTTTTGAGTTTAGAAATCTTATCATGTATGAAGCCTCACTTGGTTTGTCTTTAAGAAGTTTCTTGACTTCATCAATGGATACCTAACATATGTTTATGAGTTCCTCTTGCTCAAAAATGATCTGAATGGAAGGCCATACTTCAGTTATGGCCTGACAAATATCTTCCCAAATTCTTTCCTTGGCTTGGGCCAAGGTTTGAGCCATTAATGACTAACTCTACATCTCTTCAATTATTCTGTTCAACCTGTGTGTTTTCTACATTTCCTCAACATACATATTATCATTCTTTATCTTCTAATCTTCGATATTTTTAAACTTCTTATGAAGCTTTTCATTATCTTTCTTCTGGTGAGTCAACTCATGTGAGAATTTGTTCAAATCCTCTACTGTCGATGTAGATTCCCTTGTGGCTAACGTAGATTCCCTTGTGGCTAATGTAGATTCCCATGCTATTCTGGACACTATAATAGGAATAGTTGGGATGGGAGCTATAACTAACTGAGTAAATTCCTCTTTTTCCTTAAGAAAATTCTCAATTTTCTCCTCCATAGTATTTATCTATACATTCTGCTCAATTATCAATTTGAGCATTTCTTCCTTTTGTTGTTCACTTTTTGCTGTCTCCTTAGTTTGTGGGTCCTCAGTAGAAGCCAGTTTCAACTGCTTCCTCAATGTTGCAATATATGTGTTCTTCTTCTTGATAATACCTTCACCAACTTTGACATCAGTAGGGTCATATCCAATTTTAATTACTAAGTCCTCCAATGACTTAAACCTGTTATCCTTAGCTAAAGATGATATTTTCTCAATCTTCAATTGTGACTGCACATTTGACAGAGCAGTTTTAAGTTTTGACAATGCCATAGCAATATTAGTCATGGTTGAGAACAACATCTCACCAAACTGTCTATGCATGTCCATTTTATCAATTGGATATATTTGATTAGCATCAAAAGAAAATATAGTTTTCTTGTAATCAAAAGAACCTTTAGGTAAAGGCACTTGAGCCTGTATAAAATCCATTTTCATTATTCCCTTCTCACTGTAAAATGTCGTCAACAACCTGTGCTGTGAAGTAGAAGTCTTCTTCCAAAACTATGCATAAACATTAGCTTTTAAAGCTTCATTCTTTTGCTTGATTTCAAGGAAGTTAGGGAAGACATTTGACTCCTCTGTTTCACTTGGTCCTGCAGATTGAGTGATACCTAACCAATTTTGTGAAGTAGAAGAAGAAGAAGAAGGAGTAGTAATTACAGGGTATTCTATCCCTATGGAAACCTGTGAATCATCCAAATTGATGATGATAGGATCCTTCTAACCTTGAGTAGTAGTAGTAGTAGTGCCCTTTGATTCAGTCCTTGATTTCTTTTGATAGTGGATGAATTCCTTTTCCAAAATTTTTGATGATGATGATCCTTCCCTAGGCCTCTTGTCATGCTTAGTTTGAGAAGTAGGAGTCTTAAGAGTGGAAGGAGGTAAAACTTGTTCTTCTCCTTCTTGAAGGGTATTCTCTTCCCACTATTCTTGATTTCTGAACTTCTCAATCTCTGAATTAGGTGTATGATTATAAGGAGTGGTTTTGAGTTCCACCCTTAAGTCTGAAATAATGTTGAATGGATCATAAGACCAGGTGAAGATAGGTTGGAAACCCATCTGTTTTAGTATAACATCTGCCTCTGAACCTACTGATCTGGTGTTACAAATGGATGATCCAACCTATGCCTTTATCTTGAACTATGATACCATCTTCCCTAAAATGAAATGGAGCTCATCCATATTCATCATTTTCCTAATATATTCCATAGAGAAAATTCTCATTGGAACATATTTGGGCAACTTATATGGAGCTAATTCACAGCCATATACTCTGATCTCTATGTAGTTCTAGTAAAGATACCAGTCTCTCGTTCTAACTTGATCACTGAGGTGCATGATCCTTTTAATTTCTATGTTGATCCTGGATTCACTCTGACTGCTGAGAAGTTGTGCAACTGAGTGAATGAAACTGTCTATGAAGTCTGAAAATGTGAACTCAGTTGAGTTCTTTCTAATCAATGAGGTCTAGTGAGTAACTGCTTGATTCTCTTGCTAATCATCCTGTTTGTGCAAAACAATAGGCAACCTATCTCCTTGCTAAAAAATAAACATATGAAATAGCACAAAGGAGTAGTAAAAACTCCTTCAGTAGTGATGTTAATCAATTTCCCATACATAGCTTCAGCCAAAAAATGACCATATTTATACATTAAGGCATGCTTTTTTCTTTAGAAAAGATTGATAATAGCCTAAGATAGCTTCATCTACCCATTGGTCTGATTGGTAGCCTAACAAGCAAGAAATTAGGGAAATTATGTGCTTGGCTCTCTCAGGGAACATAGATGCTAGATAAAGAGGATTTTTTTTGCGGAGCTCAGCATCTACAGGGAGAAAGATCTCAAAAATTTGAGCTCTCTAAGGGAAGGTTAGCTTATGATATAGGTCAATTAAGGTTGCAGAGGAGAAAAAGCTAAGGGAGTCATTTTCTTGGATCATAAGCATTTTTTTGATAGTTTATGCAGTGATAGTTATTAGAATGTCTCCATTCTGAGCTACCACTGTTCTCTGTAAAGGATTATACTTGGATTCACACCAGATAAATAAATCAGGAAAGGAATAAGTTTGAGGAAACATATACAAAGGTAGATGGGATTCCCATAGGTTTATTTCATCTTTAGAGTCGAAGTATGTTTGCTTCAGCCGGTTGTGCAATTCGAACATGTTAAATTCACATTCAGTAGCTGCAATTTTGAAATATTGGTCGGCCAATGGGATATGGACCAGGTCTAAGGTATTTGAGGCCTTTGGGGTTTCCTGTGTTGCAAAGGAAATGGCAGAAGTTTTTTCGTTCTTCTTTGGAGCCATTGTATGACAGAACTATAATGGTGGAGAATGACAGAGAAATGCAGGGATATGTTCAGAGTATGCGTATTGTTTGCAGGTTTTATAGTAGCATGAATCCAAAAAAATAGAATAAGTGAAGGAAACAAATAAGTGATTGAAGAAAGTGGGTGTAACGGGGCATAAGAATATTTAATAGCAGATTAAGGATACCGTTATAGTAGAGTCGTTATTAATAGACTAATTAGGAATTTAATGCAGCAATGAGGAGCAAGATTAGCAACGGGAGGCAATAAATGGCAACAACGGATACGCGGGAACAAATAAGTGATAATGGGTGAGGTCATGTGGCATGGAGTGATTGGAGGTGGATGGTGTGAGAGGTGTGACCATTGGAGTGGTATTGGGAAGCGTGGGAAGTGTGGATGGCAGATTTCGGGGGGGGGGGGGGGGGGGGGGGGGGGGGGGTAGTGGTAAGTGGTATGGAGTGAGGGGGGTGCGAAGAGGCTTCCCCGTCGTTGATCTTGGCGGGGAGGCAAATCGCCATCAGATTTTGATTGACATTTATCGCTTGCCGACAAACCTTTTTTGTCGTATTTGACCTTTGATAAAAAGCATATAAACATGTTTATTTACAAGGAATTAATCACCTTTTAAAAGGTAATTAAGCACTAATGGAAAATTAATCTAATTTGGGCACGTTTTAGACTAGAAGCCCCTATTTAATTATTCCACTAACTTCAGCTTAATCTAATATAACTTAGGCCAATTTTTAAGCATATTAGGCCTTTATTTATCCTAATCTATCCTAAATTCTAATGTTCAACCAAGATTAAACTCTTTGGTTGAACTTATTCTCTAATTTAGAACAAAAATTTAAATGATCTGATCAAGATTAAACAGTTTGATTTAGATCAGAAGAAGAGATTGTGGTATAAAAACAAGTTGCACATAGACCTTTATTTATTACAAGTACAAGTGCATTCATGAAGTGGAATTTAAACAAGCACACTTATACAATTTTTTTGATTTTCTTTTGATGGGGTTCTATTTCATCTCTTTTTATTTTCTATTTTTTCATATTTTCATATTTTCCTTATTTTTTCATACCCTCTTTTATAAAATAAAAACAAACTTATAAAAAATCAAGCATGTTACAACAGGAGGTATGGAAGAGACCGAATGGGATCTTTCTCAAATAAGGGAAGTACATTGTTCATATTTTTATGAGATTCAGTATGATGGACTGCAAATCAATGGCTACACCTATGGTGACCAATTTGAAGAAGCTAAGTGACTTCGATTTAGATTGGGCTAGGCGTGTAGAGGATAGAAAGAGCACTTCGAGGTGTTGCTTCAAAGTGGGATTAGCTACAATATCATAATTTAGTAGGAAGAATACTTTTGTCACACTCAATACATCATAGGATAAGTATATCACATCCAATGTCACAAGTTAGGAAGTAGTATGTCTTTGAAAGCTACTTGTAGGGCTATTTGATCAGGAGCTAGAGACGACCTTGATACATTTTGATAATCAATGTTGTGTTAGGATTTCAGAGAATCCAGTATTTTATTATAAGTCAAAGCACATTGACATTAAATATCACTTCATCTAAGAAATGATGCAGAAGAGGGAAATTAAGCTCCAGTACATATCCATAGATGAGAATATTGTAGACATTCTCACCAAGCGTCAGTCTAGAGTGAAGTTTGTAAAATTTAGATACAAGCTTGGAGTGATGAATAATTTCTCCCTCTTAGAGAGTGTTGATGCTTATGCAGGATTAGGAAAACATTCTCACATGGGGTCATGTTAATTTAACTAGTAGGGGAATGATACATTCACCCATGGAGCCACGCTGATTTGGCTAGCGCTGAATGGCCCAAGGAAACTACAACATAGGGCATACATTCTTCCATTAGAGCCATGTTGATTTGCATCAATAGTGTCATGTTGATTTTATTGGTGAAGAATTATACGTTCACCCAAAGAAGCCATGTTGATTTGGCTGGGCCATGTTGATTTTGTTCGTGGTGGATGGCCCAATGGTAGACATCTCCCATGGGGTCATGTTGATTTAATTAGGGGAGATTAATATATTTACCCGTGGGGCCATGCTAATTTAGCTAGGGGTAAACGACCTAGGATAGTCACATTACCTGCTCCAAGATGGAGTGATCTATATCAATAGATGTGCATGTGAGGAGACATTACATCAACATATCAAGCTCACAATTTTCTAGTGGAGGATAAATTTCAACTAAGGAGAAATATGTTTTTAGCTAAGAATAATACCTCCCTCACTAAGAGGGAGTGTTGATTTTGTGTAGCATCAAGAGGTATTCCCACATGACTAAAGGATCTTTAAGTTAGTCATAGATGCATTATGAAAAGTCAGCTAACCAGTAAAGGGACACGTGCCTTGGGTTGTCACACACCTTTGACATATCTATACATACATACATACATACATACATACATACATACATACATACATACATACATACATACATACATACATACATACATACATACATACATACATACATACATACATACATACATACATACATACATACATATATATATAATATATATTATATATATATATATTATATATATATATATATATATTATATTATATATAGATAAGATGATGCAATGTCTCATTTGAATAACAAGAGAAAACATTTCTCTCTTTTAATCATTTTATCTCTCTTGGGCAGTTGCATGTGTGAGAAGAAGGACGAATTAACTAGTTGTTTGACTAGGCACGTATGTGAGGAAGAAGGCCGAGTTTACTAGAGCTTTAACCGAGCTAATTTGAATGAAAATTGACCATAAGAAGTTTGCACATGCAAGGTTTTGGCCGACCATAGTTTGATCGCAAGGATGCATGTGCATACTGTTGACTACAGGTATGAGGGTTGACCGCAAGGCCAATGTTTGACTATTTGGCTAGTGTTTAGTTGTGTGTATTTTGGTTGGTTTAGCTAGTGTTAACTTCTTGTTGTTTGACTAGGTTTGACTAGAACTTAACTTGGATTATTGACATATATTTCTAAACAAATTGTGAATTTTTAAACCTTGTTGAAGAATAATTTATCCTAAGAAACATTGTTAGGTTTTCTCCAAAGGTTGGGTTTCCAAAGATATAATTATTCTCTTTATTGTGCATGGTTGTCTTTCTAATATTTACTATTTTCCTTGCATTTACTGTTTAGATTTTATGAGTATAATTATTCAATGATAGTAGTGGCATAAAATATTGTTTGAAAATCATTAAGAAGTAATTATCTGGCATACAATTATATTCTACTGTACTTGTCATAAAATTTCAACAATATTTAGCCTATAAATTTTTTTAATGTAATTTTTAACTATCATAGATTTATCTCTAAGGTTTTTCAATTTTCTAAAAAGATTGAGTTAATAATCCTTGGGCATAAATTCACCTTAAATTTTTGTCAACATTTTGTAACAGTTTTTGGTTCTATATTTTTCTTTCCTCCTCCATTCTGCCTGTACTTCGTCCCATCATAGGGTTGCATGTCTTTTCAATTTTGTGATTGTAAGCTTCACCTTTTTCTCCTCATCAACATATTCATAGTCAAAGTTCTTATCCGTAGGATTGATCCAGTCCATCAATTCATCAACATTCGGGTTACCCTCATAAACAAGTGCATCCATATTTGGTCTAGCAGACATTTTGGATATAATATCAAATGTTTTTTCTTCTATGCATGTTTCTCCTTCTTCATCATCAGAAGACTCTTCTTCTTCTTTTGCCTTACTAACATTTCCCATGTTAGCTCCTCTCCTTTGAACAATTTCCATCGCCTCTAATATATGTTGAAGGCGTCTCATCTCTACTTGCAAGGCTACATTTTCTACATGCCTTCCTCTGCCTGCACCATGAGCTACTCCTCTGGGTCGTCGTCTTTTTATCTATTCCATTTCTGAGAGAAAAAATATGCTATGCTCTGATACCAAATGTTGACACCAACTAGTCTTACTAATTTCGTAGTGTACTGGTGTTCAATTCTAGTATTAGCACTAACAACGCTCTTAACCCATCAATGGCAACAATCTGAAATTTCTTAAATAAAACTCAACCTTGAATTTATTGGCCCTTTAGCACTAAGGCTTAATTTAAGACCATCATACTATTGTTGTCAAAGCCTCAACTACAAAGGTGCTAAGGCATGTCACTCTCACCAATTAAGACTTTCACATGATAACCAAATTTCCAAAGATTCGAAGATTCAGATTGATCCAGGGATATAAAAATTCCTCAAGATTGGATGTACTTTCCTAGCTAGATTATCCTCTATTGGCACTTATCTAGTATCTAGAGGATCCAGATGTTTGAGGGGTGATTACCCTTCAATAATACCAAATGATCATATATAACTTTTATGTCTCAATGTGAGGTTCTTGTGAGATGTGCTTTAAAATTTGGATGTGGATCGAGGATCTTATGATCCAAGATTTGGATGCTGATTGAAGTGTCGAACCCTTCAAAGGCCCAAGTGGCTTGAGTTCGGATAACCATATGGCATCTTAGATGTGGTTCCTACACTAGATGTCAATTAAACAATATTTGATATGTCCATCATGGAACCTAGTTATACCCTTAATTGAGTTTTCCTTGGTTAAGTTGAATTATCAAGATAAATATCTTCAGTTGATAGAATTCGTCAAAGGGTCAATTCACAACTGTTTTTATTGAAAGACTTAGTCTTAAAACTCAAATAGATTCTTGATCTTTAACATTTACCTTTATGCTTTATTCCAATGAAGCTAACAATAAATGTGTGTAGTGGATTTCTAGGCTATCCTGAGACTAGTTACAGGGTTCTATCAATTTGATATAGGATTAACCACAGTCATAAACACTAATTTAAGCAATAATAAACACAAAGAAAGACATAACCGGTACTCAGGGGCATAAGAGAAAACACTTGATCTAATTATTTAGCAACAAAGGATTACACAAAATTTTCCCTCTTGTTCTCTAGTCTACATAAACTCTCTTGTTCTCTCTTGTCTCTCCTCACTCAAAGATTTTTCATTTTCTGTTACATACAAAAATAGCTCTCATAACTAAGCTCCAACAAATTTAGTTTGTTTTGCCAATAGTCTCTTTTTTTAGCTAACCTTATCTTTTAAATAACTAATTAATGAAACCTCACTCTAACTATTTAACAATACAAATTCTTCTAGATATATACTAGAAAACATTACAAAATCAAGTAAATTAGGGAACCAACTCCCTTGGTAAATGAATTTTGACCTAAGGAGGTCAAGGATGAACTTTGGTGGTAGATGCTCCTGCATCAATATACATATGTGAAATTTATAGAAATATAAATAATATTATTAAAAACCACAATAGATGCATCTTAACTTTAAATCTACTTAGTATTTACAGGAATCAAAAGGTGCAAACATTTCCTCAAATTTTGCAATCATAAAAAGGTTTACATTTGAGAGATTTGATCCCTCTTGGCACTCAATTGATCTAGAGTTACGATAAACCTATTATGATTATAATAAAATTTATGATATTACTTTATCATTACTTTATTGATAAGGAATACAATTATCACCTTAATATAAACTGACATAAAACAAAACAATTTCACATCTTAATTTAAATAAGGTTTGTATCATTTTAATTTTGAAGATTTAATTATAGTAAAATTTCTAAAATATTGATAAGGAACAAAGTTATTAACTTAAAAAAAATTGTGAACTTAAATGAGAATAGAAAACTTATATTTTCCAGTAAAAAGAAAACTCGATTGTATAAGTAATATTGTTTTTGAGGTTAAAATTCCAACATTTTGCACAAAAAATGGAAAAATTAATAATAAAATTGAAACTATGGTATACAAAATCATCATTACACTACAAAATTATAAAAAAAATACATTTTTTTGAAAAATGACACAATGACAAATATTTTTTTATTTTTTTATTTTAATTTTGTAAATATTAAAAAAACCAAAATTTAATTTTAAAATTAATTTATAAATTTTTTTATGAGAGTCAAGAAGTAGCAAGGGTTTAGCCTCATTTCTCCTTTGCAACAATACTTCCATTGTTTTCCATGCCCTTATGGAGTACCCTATGGATTCTTCGTTTGCTTTGGCAGTCAAACCCATGACCTCTTCGCGCACAGGTTCTACAAAGAAGTCTGCATTGGAGAAACCCAACGATGTAGATGTGAAGACAGAGTAGCACGACAATGAGGGTATTGAGCACAAAGTGCATGATTTAATGGATTGGATCACAATTTCTACATGCTTGGCACCTAATCCCTATATGTTGCACACCCTAGCTTCTATGCTCGATTAGGAGGATGCAAGATGGAGGATCATGATAGAAACCCTAAATCCTTTGATCATTGTTGTCTCTGGGGGATTTTTAGCTTCAGGATTCTTCCCTTTGTTTGAAGCTCCCTCATTGTGTCACAATCACTACAAATATGTTAAACCATAAGGATTTTTTTTTGCAGCAGGGTTCTTCCCTCCTCTAAGATGTTGTCATTGCTTTAAACCACTCAAGCTTTTTGGTATTGACGTGGCCACTCTCAGGGGGCACCATTTTTCTACATGTGGGATTCATGGAATTTGTCTCTACACTCAACCAAAATCCAAGGTCGAACAGGAATCCCTTTCGTCTCAATGTGGCTCCTACATGGGGATGGGTAGCTTTAGGAAGGGATTTTGTTCAAAGATAATGGTATAGCCAAGGATGCCTTAATCCTCTTAGTCTTAAGATTGAATGGAGGAGAAAAAAGTTGGGGTGTGCCCTCTTCCTCTTAACCACGATCCTTTAAGGATGCTCTAAATCCAAGGCTCTCACAACCGACTCCTAAAGATCTCTTGAAGCCAACCTTCATTGTAGAACAAATAAAAATATATTCTAGAACTAAAGTTGGAAGATCTTTGATCTGATATTTTTAACTTATTCTATGAGTAGAATACCATAATATTCCATTTTAATGGGCTTTGTCCATCAACATTTGTTCTCAGGGAATGGGTGCATCAAACCTAGTCCTTGAATATGGATCTGTATTTCTATTAAAAGGGCTTCATTTTGGTTTATTTCAAATATCCAGAGGAATTTAAAAAAATATTGATCAAGACCCTAACTTTGGGGGAATTTTGGGCTCTCCTTTTAGCAGTGGTTTCCTAGATTCAACCCCTTATCCATGATAGCTCTAGCCACTCCAATTTCGATAAGCCTTCCTAATATCCCCATTCATTTGCTAACCCCATAAATCTTAGCTTTTATAGGAAACTCTCTAGGCTGTAATATTAAGATAGATACAAACATGATTGAGAGGGGTATTGTAACCTTTGCATGCATCTGTGTTGAAATAGATCTTAGCAAATGGTTGCCTGATTGGATCCTCATAAATTGGAATAGCATAACCTTTTCACAATTGTTGGATTATGAAAACACACTTTCCGTTGTAGGTCATGTCAATATCCAAGTCATCTCCATAATGCTTACCCTTCTTCTCAAGGGAATTATCATCCCTTTGATGCCAATAAAAAGAATTAAGGATGGAAAGACCCAAAAGGATGTAAGAATTTATCGACTCACAAGCAAGATAACATCCAACAACAAAAAACATCTACAACTAAATCTAATCGTTCGGCCTCATCTCAACCACTCGCAACACCAACTCATCCCATAGACTTTGCAATCCCTCTTCATTTGACATTTCCTACTCTCATCTAGATCCCTTGGATGGAGAAGGGAGAGACACAACCATGATCCTCGCTTCATCCATAAGCCGACATAAACATCTTCATGGATTAGATCACTCGAACAATGATAAAAAAGAGGTCATTGTTGTAAATCCTCCGGATATGGAAGTTCCTTAAAGAAATGTAGCCATTGTCTCCATGTCATTTTATTTAGACAACTTCTTGGGATGGATTGATGTTCGCAAGAAAAAGGAAAAGAAGACCTTCGAACAACTCAATGATCATTTCTCTATTTATTTGTACTTTGACTCTCTATGCTGCTTTTGTCTTATATCTCCTTAAAATAGTTTCACTTTTGGATATGGTGGAGCTTCCTAATGACTGACTAATCTAAAATTTCCAACCCTCTCATGTAATATCTTGTTTGGAAAGCAATATAGATATTTTATTAAAAAAAATAAAAAATAAAAATTCTAAAAAATATTTAATTTAATTTTTATTTTTTTGTCTACTAATTTAAAGGGGTTTTAATAGGTCAAATGGCATAATTGTGCCCCATCCACTATCAATATATAAAGGCCATAAATTTTTAAAACTTTTTTAATTTTAATTTTATGTTTGTTTATTTTTATTTTTTTTAAATTTGTTTTTTAATATACATATATATATATATAGATTTGAATTTTATTGGTTTTTTTAGGTTTATAATAAAATTTAGTTAATTAATTATTTGGATTTTGTGATTTAGAAAGAGACTCAATGAAATGGTTTTCAATTTCGATGGTTTTCAATTTTGAATGTCTTCCAAATCAAACAACAACAAACAATGTGATTAATCGGAAAGATTGTTTTCTAAACTGGTTGTTTATTAAAAATAAAGAATAAGTGTTAAGGATCAACTATTTGAAGTGGCGAATTGAAAATTAGATATACCAGTATCAATTGCCAATGCAGATGTTTGAAGCTTGACCTGAGCAACATTACATCTTCAGTGCCATTTAAGAATAGGGATTGAGTTTTATGAGCTCGATAGAAGTCAAGGTGAGCCCAGTTGCATTGCCATAGATAGAAATTAATCTAGGTTGAGCCATGAAGTTTTTTTGAGGTTTATTAATTATTTTAATAAATTGCGTTTTAATTTTTTATATAAATTATTAAAAATAATTAATTAAATAAATATATTTAAACAATATTATCTTTTAAAATATTTTTCAAAATATCATTGATTACTCATTAAAACAATAATATCAATTAATTTATATATTTTAATCTTATATTTTATAATTAAATTAAAATAGACCAAAAATCACTTTTAAAAACAACATTTAAAATATAACCCAAAATAATAGCCAAAGAAATAAAAAATAAAAATCCTAAACAAAAATAACCATCCCCACTAATTGTGACCCTTATAAGAACGATAACTAAATTAAATACTTGAACCTGTGTTAAATTATTTGAAAAATACAAATAAATCAAACAACGTGAACCTCGTACAAATTGAAATTCAATATTTACTAATAAAAACCAGAAAGATGTGCTGGAAAGCTAGTCACATGCATCAAATTCTAATTCAATTTTTATTGTTCCTACAAACCATTATGGAGGCCAAAATTCCGAAAGAAAATTATACACAAATCATAAACCATTATGAATGCAAGAACTCCGGAAAAAAAATTACACACAAAGCATTAATCACAAAAATTCAAAACAATAAAAGCAAAAAAAATTACGCATACAGCATCGCAGAAACTTCAAGACAATAAAACCAAAAAAATGTACGGAAAATCTGATCACATGAACAAGTAGTTATGTCAGGTCAAAACCCTCAATTGTCTCTGGCGTCACCATAAAAGACTAAATTCAGAAAGCAGTAGTCTATAACGCGACTTTTTGAAAGCCTTTCTGGCAGATTTTTCCGGTCAAAATCCGGTAGCAATTCATTGGAATCCCAGGTTTGATAGCTAGTTTCTGCACAATCAATGGCTCCCAGGGGTTTTCCAGGGCCCTGAATCCAAATATGCAGTTAAAAAACCATTTTAATTGCTAAAAATCAAGATTTAACCTCATTTCTTCCGCCGGATTCCGTCACCGGAATCTCCAAAAAATCGCATTATAGACAACTCCATTCAGAAACAACCAGCGCTGTAAAATGGCCGAAATCCAAGAAATTCTGTAAGAAAAATCCCGACAAAATTCGAACTGGCAAAGATCGGTAATTATGAATACTGATGGCAGAAATGGTTGCACAGTTCCAAAATGATGGAATATATAAGACTATCTGGACATTGTGTAGAGTTTCAAAAGTTTCTTATTGAGTGGACATTCTATCCACTAAATAGAACTTTATTTTTTATTTGTTAGAGAAATAGAGATTCATGTGAATTAACCAGTTATAAAAAAAAATTAAAAAATGGCAGAACAATTTTGATGATGAACTATATTTATTGGTTTGAAAAGGTGTTGATCAAATTTTTTTCTTATATGATTTCTACCGAAAATTTTTATTCAAATTATTATAGATCACATAAATTTGAATAGAGAAAACACTGTTTAAATCTTGTTTTATAATTTACATCTAGAAAAATGATATCAAGGACAAAATTTGAAAAATTTTATATCTCTGTGCTTCAACCAGATTCCAGAGGCTTAGATTCTACAATGAAGATGAACTTGTTACATGTTGTCTGTTTTTCTCCAATTTTTGACTAGTGTTTTTGAAATTCAAGTTTGTGTGAATTTTGTTTTTCCTTCCAATTTGAAATTACTTTGTTTAATTTTAATGAATTAGCTATTAAGATCTTCAATTCTAAAGGGTGGATCAATGTTTTTCATGTTCAAATACCTTTAAGATCTAAACCACTTAAGTGGTTTAGGGTGTTAATATTTCCAAATGTTTTAAGAGAGATGGTCATATTGGCGCGACCTCTCAATGATAAATATTCAAGTCCAATTAAGTTCCCAAAATAACTTAAAAGCATTTGTAAATTGAAGCATTTCTCAAATCTATTTCTTGGAAGTTTGTTAGATTTCTAAATAAATCAAGAAACTAAATCATTTCTGAACAATTTCTTTTAATACCAAATATGTTAAAAAATATACATCATATATTTCTTCAATAAAATTTTGAATAACATATTGCTTAGGTTAATCTTTACTAACTTAATGCTTCCTATGCAATATGGACATGGAAAAGCCTGAAAGGGGAGGGATAGATACTCAACTCTTCCCCTTGTTAGTATCGGTTCTAAATAATCACCTTCAATCACCACAAATTGCAGAGTCAAAATGCAAAAAATTGAAATTATCTCAGGTATAAGCCAGATAGTTTCGAAATAAAAATAAAATAATTAGGCTATATATCAGATCCCAAAGCTCAAAAGGTTTGAGATTGTCTAGAACTATCAGAAGGTATAATTAGATGATTGAGGTAGAGGCACGTGGATTGAAATATCTAGACGCTTTGTAAATTTTGTTGATATCCATAATTATTATGAAGTGAATAAGTTAAGAATTTTATTTTCAGTAATTTTTTGTGAAAAAATTAATTTACTATATAAACATTAATTTTGAAAGATAAAATTTTAATTAAAAATATAAAGACTCAAAACTTCAAAAAAAAATCTAACGACTAAAAATCTAAATTCTAAAAACTCAAAACTTAAAAAAAAAATCTAATTAAAAAAATGTAAATTCTAAATCTGCTCTCCAAATCCAAATCCAAATTCTAAACCTACTCCAAATTCCAAATCTACTCTCTAAATCCAAATCCAAATTCTAAACCTACTCCGATTTCCAAATCTGTTGTCCCCATCCAAATTCCAAACCTGCTCCTCTTGATTTGTATTATTAGGAGCACGCATGGGATATGAAATAGAATCAATTCTACGACCATGAAAGGGTGGAGCTGATATTATTCAATAATTATAGAAGTTAACCAAGTTTAGCTTTAATTTGAGTTCATTTTAAATGTTAGATGGAAAACTAAATTTATATATAAACATGTGATTGTGTGATGTTCGTGTTATGATATGGTTTTTATCACCTAAATAGCTTTCACCTAATGTAAACCAACCACCTTAACTGCACTTTATTTTTCTTTCTCAACAGAAAACCAATCTTATTATTTTTATATTAAACCATATTCGTATAGACTTTCTAGCATTAAAAAAACCAAGAAGATTAAGCCATATTCCTATGGACTTGTGTGTCATTTTTAAGAAAGAAAGCCAAAACAAAATGACAATGGCTTGAATGACAGGGTTGAAATCATAGGCTTATTTGTGTAACTTTACTTTTATATAGTTAATTTATTGAATTTATTTTCAATTATTTATTATTTATATAAATTTTTTAATAATTTATTATTAAATATTTAATTAATTTTCTCTTTAATTTATAGGTAAGGTGTATATCCGTTAGGTTTTAGAGTTGTGTGTATTTAATTAAGTATGTGTTATGGGTGATATCGCTAGCACATGATTTATAATGAAGATATCATAATAAAAATGATAAAAGTGGATAGCACGCCAATATGGGTGTGGAAAATTTGAAGTTGGAGTTCTTGCATGTAGGCTTGAGACATTTTTACCTCAATCTTAAATTGTATGCTTGCATTTGAAATATAGATGTCTTACAATAAATTTACACGTTTTGGTCTTGGATTATAATTGATCATCAATTTAGCTATTAGTTGTTAAATGAAATTATTTCCTACAAAATTATAATAAGCTATTAATGTTAATGTTCATTGACATATAGGTGGTCTTCATTAGACTTTGCACACAACCGGGTACCATAAAACCTAAAAAAGGGGATCGACATCCTTATGCTATTTTGAGTTGTGAACTTGCAAGGTAGAATATCTTGTCATATGTTTTGTATATAGAGAAGATACTTCACGAGAGGTCTTTCCTCATCAAGAACCATGAAAATGTTATGTGAAGGTTTTTGTAGTCCCTTGAGCTTTTTGAGGACAATGAAAGGAAAAAGCTTGCAATTTTTACTACACTCACTTTTGCTCAAAAATTATCCAGGCTTCCACCATAAACCATTTTTCAACCTCTTCTCAAAGACAACCTTGTTTCCAAGGGGATTGTTCTTTCATTCATCACAGGTTTTTTCAAGGAGTATCTGGTTGAGAACAACCTTGATCATCTCATATGATTGCTGAAGCAAGGGAAGATATAAGATAGTCTTCTTGATTTGTTCCCAATACAGAAACACACCACTAAAGCTTTTGCAAAACACTTCAAGTGGGGAGACTTTTTTGTTGGAACCAAACTGTCAACTTAAAGTCACATGTATTTTTTGTCAATTTTTACTAACATGTGTTTTTTATTTTCTATTTTTATGTGGCAGTAAGGAGGGTTTGGGAGCCCTCGTCGAAAATAATGAAAAGAAAATGTTTGATGTGAAATTAAAGGACATGAAGAGTGCATTAACAATTCTGATTGCAGAGAATGATGATATTTCAAAAATCATTGAAATTGTAAAGCAACACCATAAAGAGTCAAAGTTAGCTTATAGTGAAGTAGTGTGTATCTTATGGGATGTTATTATGGATGTTGTACAGTAGTTTGGAAAAATACAGCATCAAATTCAAATTTGGCGTTGCATCAAGTTAGTATTTAATCTTTTCTCACCATGTACTATTTTCTTTTACCCATATGTGTTATGTCTCATCATATCATGAACAATTTTATGGATTTTTACTAAATTTTCAGAAGTATTTTCTTCTTGTTAAGTGTTTAATATGTTTACAACTTTTAATCAATATTAGAATCTAATGGGAAAATGGGTCCATGGATAACCGTTTTAAGTGTCATCCCCATGGCTTGCATTTTTCTACTTTTAAGAATCATGTTTTGTTCCACACTTTTATCCTTTCATTGATGTGCATGAGAAAATAGAATGTTTCAATTTCATAGACAAAATTTTTTAAAATCTAAACGCAATTGTAGATACTTTGTTGCTTGCTCTGGATATCATGTTTTTTACTCTTGCACATGTTTGTTTTGTTTTATTGATGTATATATAAATATTTTTATCAAACTTTCAATTTAGTAGATATTTTTTTTGGAAATTAATTACAGAATGTATATAGATGCAGTATTGAATCCTTCAACCTGTGTTTCCATGAAGGTTTCATTCAATGTAAAAAGTGTGCATGTCTTTTCTTAGCCATAAATTGGTGTTATATGGAATTTGCATCTACGGATAAACATATTCTCCCTAGGTGGGTAACTACACCTAGAACAACAGAAAGAAAGTAGTTTAACCTTTTCTTATAGAAGATAGATGAGATGGAGGAACTTACGTGAGGCCTTTCACTTCCTTGATCTCTTTTGAATCACTCTCGTCACTCCCACTTGAACCAAATCTGCTCAAAAGGTACCTATATCAAGAGAAACAAAAGCAAGAAACGATCAAACCATACATGATATATCTACTACAAAACAATGGAATCAAAGACATTGAAACACATAATCATCACAAATATGAGTAATCATATGAGAAAAGGAATAAGCTCTTTATTAATGTAGAAGGAAGAGTATCACCCAATACAGTTCGATCCTGTAACACTCCTCTAGCTTTAGTCCAACCCTCACCACATCAAAATCACACTACTGTAGCAGCATAACATTTCTCAACATAAACTCAATTCTCAAACCAATAGAATTTCCTTACGAAACTTCAAATTCTAGCCCCCTGATCAGTATGATGAGTGCTCAATTTATAGGAAATGGAGGTGGTTTTGTCATAAATGAGGGTATTGAATGGCCTTCCAAACTTGGAGTTAATTTCCATGGAGCAAGGGATGAGAGGATAGGAGGTTAATGGATCCTTAGCGTATCCAATTTCGAGCTCATAGGAGGAGATAAGAGATGGGATCCTTCTAGAATCATCTAGAATCAAGGAATATTCCCAGAACCCTATGCAAATTTCGCTCAATCTCGCCCAACGCAGGTCAAAGAGGGCCTAAGTGCATTGTAGTGTAGGCCATAGTGGGCCTGCCTGCTCTGCAGTGCACTGTCTCAAGGCTTGGGCTGCGTTGTGTCCCAAGGAGGCATTTTAGGAAGGCTTTAGGCCAGGAAACTTTCATAGAAGGAAGCATTCAATGAGTTGACTTGTCTAGGGCATGTAACATCTAAATTAAGGTCTTATGAGCCCTAATTGTATTGATCTGAATGTTGGGAGTGATGTGCCCAAATATACCTGTAATAGTTGCCCCCTAAAGCATGAAGTCGAAAATGATAGTGTCGAGTGATATGCTTTATGATGTGACGAAGAGGAACTGAAGCAGACTATGACCTGCATTGATTACCATAACATCATGATATTTTGGATTTTTTCATGAATTGCTGAGGGAATTCATACCCATACTTAGCGTATAAACTTTCCATTACATGTACATGGATAGTCGTCTATATATAGACACCCATGATAGGATGACCATTTGTGTAAAGCCATTGTACAGATGATTTAGTACTCTCCTAAAATCGCAGCCTGGATGGATGAAACTAGATCTGGGGTCTTCTATCTCTTCCTATCCATAGCTCAAGTACGAGTCTAACCATGTGAATATATGATCTGAAGTCGAACATGGGAAGACATTGTCTGATTACCAGCCAATGATGTAAGCCATTAACAGACGCAAGAGAGATCACCGATAATGATAATGATTCTCAAGGTACTGCAGTACATTCTGCATGGTGTGAATAAATTTTTTGATGTCGAACACCATACAAAGTATTTCGGTCGAAGGCTAGTGATGTCAACCTATCGCTGAAAGCGAGAAACTTGCCAATGATGTATGCAAGCCTCAAGGTAGTGGAAGGGTGTTTCTAAGTCAACTTCTTGGATAATATGCTGATGTCGACAAGAAGCAACTTATCGCAGGAGGGCCGTGATGTATCCCACATCAACGACACGAAACGAGTGTAATGATTTTGGAGACGAAATGTGACTAATGACACAAGGTTCAGGAATTGTGGTCATGAAAATGAAGGTTTATGAGTATTGCAAAGGATGAGTTTTACTGAATGACTTCTCTTGAACATGTCGACGAAACTAAATGAATTGGCAGCATTGAACCAAAACCAAAGTGATGGATGGTGTGGTAGACCATAGGTATGATAACCATCAAGTAGATAACCCAACCCAAATAGTCAAAGAGATGAAGTGAAAGTGTCATGTTCAAGAGCGACTTGCTACCATAAAGCGATTTATCCCTTTTCGCATTTTCCCCAGTCATCGCTGACTAGTACCTCTTTATTTTTTAACAAGCTTGAGGAGGATAACATATGCTTGTAGTATAATTCCACCCTTTGGGTGAATCCATCGCTATGTGATGTTTTAACAACCCTAGCGAAGGTGAAAGTCGGTCTTGTCATGATAGACAAGTTTGTCGCTATTTGATGTTTTAATGAGTTTAACGACAATGAGAACTCAGTCCTTTTCATGTTTAGAGAGTTTGAAAGGGACAAAAAGAAAACTACACAAGTTCTTTTTCGTAAATTTGTCTCTCAAGTTTGAAAAAGCATAAAATAATACAAGAGAGAACCTATTGACCATGTTCGATCAACGTATTCCTTTTTCATAAATAATCTATCTCAGTCCGGAAAAGGGTCAAACTTATACTGAGTAGATGTCATTTCCAATCCATTAACGAGCTGAAACGGACAATCACTTGGCAATCTTTTCATATTTCAAGAGTCTGAAAAGAGCTTAAAGAGGACTCCTGGGGGTTCCTTTTTTTATGTTTAACAGAGCTCGAAAAAGATATAAAAGTATGCTCTGTGGAGAAAAGTATAATTCACGATCGTGCACATCAAATTCACTGTATCAGCTGTAAATATGTTCAAAGAAATACCAAACAGATTAAATATACCTGTTTCATTGGTAAAAATGGGTTAAAAAACTATAGTTTATTCATTAAATGAACATGAAATAACCATAAAATAAGAATTTACTAAATAATTTTCACCATTTAATATTTACCATTTAGTTTTGTGCTCTGAACCAATTTTTACTTCGAACTTCAGTAGCTAATTGCGAAAGATTATGTGGATCATTTGTCGCACGGTCAGGACCAGGTAGGGGATCTACCTTTTCTCTTCCATTTAAGTTCATTGTTTTGTAGTTTCAAGGAAGGTTTTTAGGGTTTTGGGGTCCCTAGGGTAAATATAATTCGCCCTGGGATCAGCACAGCCTATCACATCGAAAAATGGGTTGCAGTGCACCCAAACAGAAGGGTATCTTCTCTGCAGTGCACTGTCTTAAGGCTTGGGCTGCGCTGGGCACATTTGATAAATTTGTTTCTCTTATTTTACCCAAAAACTCTTCAATTTTTTTGCATGAAATGGATCCTAACTAACCTCGTGGTTTGATTTCAAGCTTTCATCGGATCAGAATGACTATTACTTGGCATGAAAGAGAGCATGAAGAACATGATATGGTTTCCCTTAATGATCTAAGTATTGTTGAGGCCCTCAAAGACTGTGGGTTTCTCAAATACTTCAGGTTGTCTGGGATGAGGCAACAATTAGAACTATTGCAGTTCCTAGTTCATTCATGGGATCCAACGGATCAGGATTTTCACATAGGGGCCAAAGTGCTCCCTATATTGATCAATGATGTTTACTTCCTTACAAGATTGTCTAGACGTGGTGCCCCCATATTTCTTTCAGGTTTTGCCCGTGGGGGTGAATCAGTGAGGGACTACATTCGACAGTTATGTCGGCCAAGTACACAACCTAGCAAAGATGGGAAGATCAACATCAAGGATGTTTGTGATTTTCCTTTGTGAACAATCCTTTTCACTATCATAAAGTTAGCAGGTAGTTTGACACTTCATTTGGCGAACAGATCATATATGTAGTTTACACTTGAGTGCCTTGAGTCAACTACATTCAACTGGTGTGACGCAGTTCTCTTTTCGATGAAAGAGAAACAGACCAAGGTAAATAGCGATAAGACGAAGAATTTTAGCTATGGTTTGATCTTGATTGCCTTTACCTTAGAGAGAATTCCATTGATGCAACCTCAGTATGTATCACTGAGTTTGACTGGTCGTAGATATCCACAGATGCAGAGATGGGTTGAGTTGATGGCTCAACATGCTAGTCAATCATCAATCTCATTTCCTCCTGCATTCCTCAGTTGGCTCAGTCCACAACACATTGTCATAGAGGAGAATCCATATGCGAGGACGGACTTTCATGGAGATCCAAACTTGAGATTACCATATGGTGCCCAATGGGGTGCTATAGGTAAATTGTTTTGCCCAAGTGTTTTTTATTTTTAAGTTTCTACATGTTTTTGCGTTTTTGATGTTTCCAAGACTAAACTAAAAAAATGTACTCATGCATGCAGATGTTGGTATTGTTCGACCAATGGGTCATTA
Organism: Pinus taeda; assembly: GCA_000404065.3. Classification (NCBI taxonomy): domain Eukaryota; kingdom Viridiplantae; phylum Streptophyta; class Pinopsida; order Pinales; family Pinaceae; genus Pinus; species Pinus taeda. The sequence goes on along the minus strand of APFE030317968.1, from coordinate 8,071 downwards.
ACAAGAGGTGGGTGAACCAGCGTGGAGAAATGTTGGAAGAGCAGTTCTCCATGATTTGGATTTGACCAAGACACTGACAAAGTTGTAGGATCATATAGAGGTGTTAATCCTCGGTATTCCTGATGTCCAGATCAAGTAGTTACTGATGAGGCTGTAATGTCATACTATTGGTGTACCTAGCTGTTGGATGAGGCTATTGCGCTTGATAGCTCAGGCTGTGACCTGTTATCATGAGCATCATTAGGTCTACTTAGGATGTTTTTCTATATGCATTTTGAGTTTCGATGTGAGATGACCAACAAGTCTTGGACAAAATTTTGTAAAAACTTTAAAATATATATCTATTTTAATTTCAGTGTTTTTATATATGGTTATGTGAAATCCTATTCAACTATCGATATGAATTGAAAAAATTACTTTTACATGTGTCGCAAATGTGTGTTTAACACATAGTTCGCTAATGAATCAGTTAATGTGTTAAAGTTCCTGGAAATGTGTTGATATTGCATGTAATAAAAATTTCTTTCCAAGAGATGAACTCTAAGAAACATACGATAAATTGTTGGATTTCGGACGGTATAGACATTTGTAAGTTACAGTACGACAAGTTGTGAGTCTAGCCTAATGATGATTCTGTGAATGCCAAACGAAATGGCATCAGAGAGGAGTTCAATCAAAGTGCTATACTCAGCGATATTGTTCGTAGAATGACCAATACAAATCCCTTGAAAACTCACTAACTCACCACTTGGAGCGAATATGGCCCATGTTGCAGAAGATAGGTTCTGCGTACTACGACTAGCACCATTAACATAACCAACAAATTGTTCCAAAGATTCTGACATCTGCAACAAATGCAAAGAGGATTAATTAACCACATAAAAACTCTAAAAATCACACTGTAACACACACACACAATCAAAGTATATATACAATGCTTATTAATACACAAAATCAGGCATAGTAACATTTCAAATACAACCTGTTACGTGGCTGCGACAATGGAATGCCATCATAATCAACTAACTCATAAGCACCTTTTGCCAAAACACGCTTGACAATATAGGGGCCCATCCATAATGGTTCAAATTTCCCTGCTCTTAGTTTATCAACTTCCTAATCATAAAGCAAAACCTGGTCTCCTTGTGAGAAAATGTGAGGCTTGACATTTTGGTCATATTGTGCCTTTATTCGTTTCTTATGTGCTTCATTATCCAATGCGACTTCACGTCATGTTTCATATAGATGGATGAGCTCTAAGAAATGTGCTTCTTCTTCAGAAGTGTCGAGTAACAATTCAATCGCAATTTTTAATGACAAAATTTCACATTGTACAGGCAATATTGCCTCCAGACCATACACCAATTGAAAACGTGTGAATCCAGTTTCATTTCTCACCGAGGTTCAGTAAGCTCACAAAGCCGAGTATAGGATTAAATGCCAGTTTTTTTTATGAACTCCTATCATTCGTTGGAGCATTCACTTAAGGATTGTGTTGATGGCCTCAACTTGTCCATTAGGTTGTGGATAATAAGGAGTAGAACTATCATGTGAAAGTCCTAACTTGGCAGCCAATTCAGTCATCATATGGTTGCGAAAATGTGACCCATGATTTGTAACTATATCTTGTGTTACACTAAGCCATGCAACCACATGGTTGAACAAAAAAAGAGCAGTCGTCTCACCGCTGTTGTTTAACGTTGGCATGGCCTCGGCCCATTTCGTAAAATAGTCCATGTGACAATTATATACCCATTGCCCCCAGTTGAGGTAGGGTTACATGTCATAAAATAGATGCCCCTTTTTGCAAATGGTCCAAAAATGATTATAGGATGCAGTGGTGCAGGTGGTAATAATGTTTTGCAGTCAAAAATTTGCCATGCATGACAACTTCTGACAGTAATAATGTAATCATTGAATATAGTTTGCTAGAAGCAACCAGCATGGAGAATCTTCTGTGTGGTAGCATAACTAGATAAATGTCCACCACAAGCACCAAAATGGCAATGATTCAAAACTTTCTTGGCTTCCTCATGAGTGAGGCACCTTCGTAAAATCGTATCAATACCATGACGGTAAAGGGTGTTGCCAATAATTAGATAATCTTTTTCTTGGTAAAGAATACATCATTGTTGCAAGTGAGAGGTATTGGGCTGGAAAGTTTGGGTTTGGAGATAGATTAGTATATCTCCATACTACGGGTCAGATGACGAAATAAGAAACAGAGACTTGTCCAGAATTGATGGTTCTGTTGTTGAATTGATATTAATAGAGGGAAGGTCACAAAGAAGCTCGACAAAGAATAGTGATTTCTTTGATTTGGATTTGATGAATTCCAAATCAAATTCCTGTAAAATGACAATCCATTTCGAATATTTCCCCCCTAGAAATTGACGTGACAGAATGTATGTCATAGGGTTGCAATATGAAATGATAGTAGACTTTCAGAGTAGGATATAGTGCCGAAATCTCTGTACAACTTGAGCAGTAGCCAAAGCTAACTTTTCGACATAAGAGTACTTCACTTCCATATCATTGAGATTGCGACTCAAATAATAGATCGTATGTTCAGTCCCATCTTCTTCTTGGACTAAAACCATAGCAATGGTTGTATCTGCAGTGGCAAGATACAGGAAGTAGTCATTTTTATAATCAGGGGCATACATTAATGATGCTCAAATCAAGGTATCTTTGAGAGCATCAAAGTAAGCTTGCACAACTTGGTCCCAATGGAAGGGTATCCCCTTTTTCAAAATACGAGTAAATACTTTAGCCATTTTAGCGTAGTTGGGAATGAACCTCCTTAGAAAGTTACCCTTCCCTTGGAGTCTCTGTAATTGCAGTAATTGGAAGGTGGAGGCAAATCAAGAATTGCCTTAACCTTCAAAGGGTCAAGTCGAATTCCTTCTTTATACACTACAAAACCAAGAAAATGACCAGAACCAACACAAAACACACATTTATGTGGATTGAGTCGAATTATAATGTTGGCACCATAAAAATATAGCTCTTAGATGTTACGGGTGATCAACCCATTTCCGGGAATGAGCAGGTAAATCATCTAGATAAGGTTGAACAATGTGTTTGATGTCATGGAAAGCATAATTCATTATCCTCTATAAAGTTTCCACATGGTTATTTAATCCAAAAGGGAGTTTCCTTTATGCAAATGTGCCCCAGGGACAAATAAAAGCAGTTTTATATTGGTCTTGTTGGCAGATATTGATCTGATTATAATAGGAAAAGATATCCATAAATGAGAATATTTCACATCCGGCGCAGTCATCAATTATCTAGTCGATAAAGGGAGTGGGATAGTTTTATTTTGGACAAGCATTATTAACATCCCTATAATCAACACACACTTGTATTGTTCCTTGTTTCTTCATGACAGGAACAAGATTGGAAACCCAATCGGTAAGCGGAACGGGGTATATGAAACTAGCATGCAAAAGTTTTTCAATTTCTGTTTTTATGGCAACAACCTTCTTTGGATGAACAGGGCGGAGGCATTGTAATATCAATTTGACATAAGGATACATCTTAATTTCATGTTCAACTATACTAGAATTAATTCCTGGCATTTCCTCATATGACCAGGCAAATATATCACAGAATTCACAGAAAAGAGCATGGTAAGTTTCAAGTTCCGATGGAGAACAAGATTTGCCAACATGGATGTTCTCTACAATTCCAGGTTTGGTCGAAATGTTGATAGAAATGGTTCCTTTGATATTTGACAAGTTTTGTTCGGAATCGGCTGTGTCTATAAATACAGAATTGGAAAGGAAATCAACAATTGAAAGGTGATTTAGTTCATTTGAAACATCTTCTATGTGATCTGGAAGATGGGACCGACAATGATAATCTTCCCATGGTTCTTCTTTTGTCATCATTGATTAGATGATTCCTTCATCAGTAGAAAATGTACGTGAAAAAGGATCAAAGGAAGTACCATATTCTAATGAACGATCAACCCATACAATTGGTGATAATGGATTTGGGATTACCCCACAAGCTAAAAAGATCGATTGTTATGCAAGCTCAATGGGGCTTAGCGGCATGGTTTCATTATGCATATCATCTTCAGAATTATTGGGAATATTCCATGAATTAGATGAAGTGGAAGATATCATGTTGCAAGTCTCAACTTTTGCAACTTCCGCCATTTGTGATGGTGAAGTTAGCGAAAAAGTACCCATTAATGAAGGATCTTTGAAGAGACCTACTCCAATGTTCTGAAGAGATATCGGGGGTCCATGAACTAATGGAATGCTTCCAGTAGCCTTTTAACTAGAGGCAAAATAGCTGAGGTGATCAATTACTGTGATTCCGCCTTTATGAGGGAAAGCGATCATACGAAAGTATGTCGAAACCACAACAGCCATAGCATAAACCCAAGGTCTTCCTAGCAAAATGTTGTAGTCAAGGGGTTCGTTAACAACCTCAACTTCAGTAGTTATAGTTTTCCCCCCTAGTTCTATCTGCAGGTTACTTAAAATTCCACAAGGCGTATAAGTGTGACCGTCAAAATATTTTAAAGTTGTTAGTGACCTTGACAAAGGCGAGGAGCCAAGTGCTTTCCAGCAACTCATTGACATGATACAAGTGTTGGAAATAATACTGAAAGGGGGGGGGGGGGGGGTGAATCAGTATTATCAAGTCAATTATTTCCTTTTTCAAACCCAGATCATATACGCTACTTCAGTTAGTGAAAACCGCGTATATACGCAACTACAGATAAGGAAACCTGCGTATACCATGCACACTTATAATTTAATTTATCTTACAGATGTTGATCATTAATATATGTATCAGAATCAAATAAACAACAACCAGAAACAATGAAACAGAGCAGAAGATAATCACACATAAGAACACAAGATATAAGGTGGAAATCTAATGTGGGTGAAAACCACCTGCTGCAATTCGTCTCTATCTTCCTTTATTTAGAAACTTCTTTTTACATTGTTTCTGTACTGGTGCAGTCTTTTACCAGTACGCAGGCTACTACCTGCAGAGAGCTACAACCCTCTCTCATTCTCTAGCTTTTCTTGGAAGGGAGCTAGAACCCCCTTAGCTCTTGTACTAGCTGGGATACTAGTACGCAGGGTACTACCTACAGAAGGCTACAACCTTCTCTTTGCTTCTAGGGACCACGTTTCATAAATTTTCAGACTGGATCCATGAACATCAATCAAACATCAAGAATTTTTGCATCAACCAATCACCTTTTCACCAATCAAAACTGAATCAAAATAAACACTTCTCTGACAACTGTACCCAGATCACAGTAACAGTAATCACACACCACTTCTGAACCCAGAACACTGTAGCAATAAACAGAAGCAGCTAGAACATAAATCAAGAGATGTACGCTACTTCACTATTCAGAAACCTGCGTGCATACGCTTCTGTGTCAAGACCGACCTGCGTATACGCTACTTTCACTTACAAAAATAGTGTGTATATGCGCCTTCACTTCAATGAACCTACGCACAAACCTATAAAGGATAATTCATTCTTTCAAACATTCAGACATTAGTTAACCCAGGTTATCATATTTATAGATCAAGCGTGCACCACATATCACAGATCAAAATCATATAGGGATACCACTATTCAAGCCTTATGATTTTGACCCATCAAGAGAACTTATCCTTTTCTTGCGCTCAGGTTCCTCCTTCATTCAGATCCATATATGCACCATAACCCAATCACCAGTATTCCAGATCTAGCATGATATCATATATTCAATAATTCAGGTCAGCTTTGCCCAATGATCTTCTTCCTCTTTTATAGTCTTGCCTTTCACAATACCACGGCCCAAAACCATAACAAATCAATACCAAGGACCCAATACTTGGGATCAACACATTAGACAAGATACCAAGGTCCAAAACCATAGGATCAAATACCAAGGACAAAATACCATGGACCAAAAATAAGTTATCCCACATGTAAGCGCTTTCCCTTGCATGAAAGTGCGTGTATACGCATATGCGACTTTGGAAATTCTAACCCGCGTGTACATGCGGCTTCGTTAAGATGAACCTGCGTATATATGATTTCCTTCATTCTGAGAGCCTGAAATGTGATCTGTCATCAGAGTGAGTTGCCATCAAGGACAACACCTGTTCCATGGCGCCAAACCTATGCAATAATGCCAACAATCTCCCCTTTTGGACTTGGTGGCAACGCCAAGATCCTCAAAGTCATTCTCCCCCTTTGTCATCAAGGGCAAAGGGTTGTGCTCCCCCTGAGTACATGCTAAAATCTCTGCTCTGTTGTGTTGAACATGCTCCCCCTGACTGTAGGCAAGATCTACAAAAATATGTTCTTTAAAAAAAAACATGACTTACACATCATAAATGACCTTCCTATCACCAAAAGACTCTATACATACATCCATCAGCCAACCAAGTGGGGATACATCAGAAATTTACATATGACAACCAATTACATTACATCATTCATCCCAAGCATAGTGGGGAAACCAAAATTGGTCGTTACATGACCTTGATAAAAAGAAGATATACATGACATAGAGACAAAATATCTAGAGCAAGACTATGAAAGTCATCAATAACTACTATCAGCAACATCTGTCAATCATTATTCAGATCAGCAACCATGTTCTCTTTGTGTTCTTCCTCTGCATGTGTTCCACCTGAAACCAACAACAGTTGTGAACTTGAACCAAAAGCTTCTAAGGTAATTCCAACAATGCATCATTAGAAGATTATCTGCTCCCCCTGAACCTGTGCCAGATGGTCTCTGTCAGACCCATATCAGACTATCTTCAACCAGAGTCTTTCCCTACTGATATCCTTCAAACCTCCATATACGCGACTGTATCTGCATAAACCGACGTATGTACGCGGATCCTCCTCATCCAACTCGCGTACAACAACTTTTCTTTGAAACAGACAAGTTTCAACAGCAGGATGAAGCATCAAATACTCCCAGCTTCTATCTGAGGTATTCAAATGTTTCCCTGGGTAGTGGTTTGGTGAGTATATCAGCAACTTGTTCCTTAGAGGGAACATACTCCAACTTGACTTTTTGTTCCAGTACTTGTTCCCGAATAAAATGATATTTGATAGGTATGTGCTTGGTCTTTTAATGCATGAATGGATTCTTTGAAATGTTGATTGCACTTGTATTATCACATAATATGGAAATAGGTGGAGTACAAGTGATTTGATAATCCTGCAAGGTTTGCATCATCCAAAGGAGTTGGGTGCAACAAGATGCAGCATCCACATATTCTGCTTTAGCTGTAGATAATGCAATAGAACTCTATTTCTTGCTGAACCAAGATACTAATCTGGAACCCATAAAGAATGCACCGCCACTAGTGCTTTTTCTATCATCCATGCTTCCAGCCCAATCTGCATCTGTATAAGCATGAAGAGTGAGATCTGCATCTCTAGGATATCATAGGCCATAGTTTTGAGTTCCTTGAAGATACTTGAAAATTCTCTTTACTGCCTGAAGATGAGTTTCCTTAGGATTTGCCTGAAATCTTCCAACCATTCCTACTGCATGCATGAGTCTGGTCAGGTACATGTTAAATAGAGCATACTTCTAATCATGGATCTATAGGTTGGTTGATGCACTGCTGCTGATTCATCATTTGCACTGAGGCTGCATCCTGTGACCATAAGAGTACATACTTGTTTCGAATCTTCCATGCCATACTTCTTTAAGATCTTCTTGAGGTACTTGTTTTGAGATAAAAAGATACCGCCTGTATTTTGTTGGATTTGTAAACCAAGAAAATATGTCAGTTCTCCAAGCAAAGACATTTTGAATTCCTTCTGCATCACCAAGGCAAAGTTTTGACTCATAACTTCTTCATTGCTGGCAAAGATGATATCATCTACATACACAACAAGTACTAGCAATTTTTTATTTTCAATTTTTATATAAAGATTGTTATCTACTAATCCTTTTGAAAAACCTTGTTGATGAAGGTATTTGTCCAGACGATAGTACCAAGCCCTTGGAGCCTGTTTGAGACCATAGAGAGCTTTCTTTAGTCTACATACAAGATTTGGATCATTAC
>APFE030317967.1:0-16180 GCA_000404065.3 Pinus taeda | reverse complement strand
TAGCTTGTGAAATCTTCAGAAATATGATAGGAGAAGATGACATAAAATCCCTCACATATGACCTCAGTCCTTCTGAAAGTGAGGGGGAAGAACAAAAAGGGGAAGATGAAGAGAAAACCAAAATAGAGGAAGAGGACACTAAAACAGGGAAGGAAGAACCTAAAACAAAGAAGAAAAAGACTAAAATAGAGAAGAACAAGGCTGAAGCAGAGAAGGAAGAAACAAAACAAGATGGGAAGGAAACCAAAACAGAGCTAGAGGAAAGAAAGCTAGTAGAGGCAGAGAAAACAAAAGAAGAGGAAAAAGGGGCAAAGAAGACAAAAGTGTCTCTCAAGACACTAGAAAGGGAGGCAACAATTGTTCTTGTTGCCCTCAGCACCCTAGTTAAACCCAAACAAAAGAGGAATAGGCAACCATCAATGTATTTCAGGGCTTGAAAAAGCACAATGATAAAACAAGGAAGCCACCGCCATCCTCAAAAGAGCCCATCATAATTGAAGATTCCCCTCCTGTCAAAAGGGAAGAATCTCCCTCCAAAACCCCCATCACTTATGAAAGAGGAAGTCCTAGAGCTTCCACTTGGAAGGAAAGAATAAAACTATAGGACTGAAAAGCAGTCCTACAAGAGGCACTAACTGCTCTATAGGAGATCCTAACAAAGCTACAAAGACCAAAAAACTTGAGAAAAGGGCACAAGAGCAGACCAAGGGGAAGAATGAAATAGCAAAGACACAAGAACCTAACCCCTAGCCTAGTTTGGGCTCTTATTACAACCTTCTTGAAGGGGACAAAATTATTCCATAGAAATTTGCAGTTCCACTCACGAAAAATTTTAAGAACCACCCTAAATTTATATGTATAATAAATGGGTGAACCCCCATGATACATAGGAAAATGGGAGGTGATTTTATCACTAATATAATATGTATATTATATATATATAATATCTAGATTTATATAATTATATATGGCGAATCTCTCACCAGATTATATTATCTTGTAAAGTCATGGCGAATGTTTTGTTAAAGTATGAAATCATATATAATAATAATAGAACATATTCATTAAACTATAATATACTAACACACATGTTTGGAAAAAAGAAACATAATTTTCACATCCTACAAACAATGTTGCAAGTTTTAGTGGCCATGTTTGTCATGGTAGGATAGATTAATGTTACCAAATCATCAATTACATTTCATGTGAAGGGAGGTATAGCATAGTTTATGGCTACCATTTTAGACTTCTCCATGAGCTGAGATATGGCATCGACACTCCCACACCCCAAAAACTCAACATTCCCTATTTTCTCCTACAATCCCTTATAGACTCTAGCATTAAGTCAAAGGTAGGGGGTCCAGATCAGTTGGCTCACCATGGGTTGATTAAACTATTAGTGGAAGAAGCCCTTCATACCTTCACAATACCCATAGCTTGGGAAATATTCAGAAATATGATAGGAGAAGATGACATAAAAGCCTCACATATGACCTCAGTCCTTCTGAACGTGAGGGGGAAGAACAAAAAGGGGAAGATGAAAAGAAAACCAAAACAGAGGAAGAGGACACCAAAACAGGGAAGGAAGAACCTAAAACAAAGAAGAAAAAGACTAAAACAGAGAGGAAAAAGACTGAAGCAAAGAAGGAAGAAAAAAAACAAGATGAGAAGGAAACCAAAACAAAGTTAGAGGAAACAAAGCTAGTAGAGGCAGACAAATAAAAAGAAGAGGAAAAACGGGCAATGAAGACAGAAGTGTCTCCTGAGACACTAGAAAGGGAGGCAACAACTGTTCTTGCTTACCTTAGCACCCTAGTTAAACCCAAACAAAAGAGGAATAGGTAACCATCAATGTATTTCAGGGCTTGAAAAAGCACAAGGATGAAAACAAGGAAGCCACTGCCATCCTCAAAAGAGCCTATCATAATTGAAGATTCCCCTACTGTCAAAATGGAAGAATCTCCCTCCAAAACCCCCATCACTTATAAAAGAGGAAGTCCTAGATCTTCCACTTGGAAGGAAAGAATAAAACTATAGGACTCAAAAGCAGTCCTACAAGAGGCACAAACTGCTCTACAGGAGATCCTAAAAAAGCTACAGAGACCAAAAAGCTTGAGAAAAGGGCACAAGAGTAGACCAAGGGGAAGGATGAAACAGAAGAGGCACAAGAACCTAACCCCTAGCCTAGTTTGGGCTCTTATTACAACCTTCTTGAAGGGGGGAAAATTATTCCATAGAAATTTGGAGTCCCACTCAGGGAAAATTTTAAGAACCACCCTAAATTTATATGTATAATAAATGGGTGAATCCCCATGATACATAGGAAAAATGGGAGGTGATTTTATCACTAATATATATATATATCTATATATATATATATATATCATATATATTATTTATATATGCTATATATATATATATATTATATATATATATATATATTATATATTTGGCGAATCTCTCACCAGATTATATTATCTTGTAAAGTCATGGCAAATGTTTTTTTAAAGTATGAAATCATATATAATAATAATAAAACATATTCATTAAACTGTAATCACACACATGTTTGGAAAAAAAACATAATTTTCACTTCCTACAAACAATGTTGCAAGTTTTAGTGGCCATGGTTTGTCATGGTATGAGAGATTAATGTTTTCTCTACCACTTTTGTCAAGCTACCACTTTTTCCAAGCTTATCAAATTTCTTTCTTATTCCATAGATTCCAACTACGAGATTTAAAAAAAAACACAATCAAATTGTTACCCCAACACACCAACAAGTAGCAAGCCCCAACTATATAATATAATGAAGTAGTAAGTATCTCAAAGGCTGTGAGGGGATTAATGGAAAGAAGTGACTATTGTCAGAAGCCTCTCCAATCAATATATAAATATATAAATGTAGATTTATTTATTATTTTAATTATAAATCTTCAATTTAATTATAAATTTTAATTACGGGCTCTCCAATTCTAAATTTATTATTAGCATAATTCACTACCTTCATACCATTTTTAACAACATTCTAACATGTGGATTAATTTCCTTTTTGGTGCACAATCTCCGCCTTTTATGACAATCTGGTGTAGTGACCCAACCCCTACAGATAATTACGACAAACTAAGAATAACAGAGAAGATGAAAGGTTGTACAAACCAACATATTTTTCAAACAACTAATCCAAGATCAGTACCTTAACGTTTTCATGAAGATATCATATTGAGAATGTTTGATAAATGGTAGGAAATCTGGGCAGCGACTATCTCTCTTCTGTGAGGGTGGGCAGCGACTATCTCTCTTCTGTGAGGGTGAAGCCGAAAGAGTTAAGATTTCATTGTTTTGAATTTGTTTTTGTTAAATCAGAAAAACCAATATAAATGGAGATATCGGTAGTTTTTACTAAATTTTGTGAAGTGACTAAATGTAGCTTTAACCATTCACCTTAAGACTTTTTTTACAATATAATTTCCTAAGTCTATTTAATATCTTCATTATCATAAAAACCAACCCATATCCATCTTAACTCCACATCTATCACTCTTATAGGGATGAAATCTATTTATTCCTCCCAGCACTTGGTAGACCGGGAATGGATCTAAGCTGATAGAATTTCCCTTTCAGTAGTCCATGCTCACATCAATACCATGGTATTACCATGGGTTATCATAAACCTGGAGCTTAAAAACTGCTATTAGTAATTTATAAAAATTAATAAAATTAATAATTGATTTTTATTTTATTTTTTATTTTAACCAAGTTAAAATGTTTAAGTGACATTAGATTACAAGATTCATTTTTACTCTACCATGGGTCAATACCATGTGCCATATTTATTTTTATTAATACTAATATTAGGATTAATAATGTCTTTTTGCATGGTATTAATAATAATTTGGCCCATGGTATTTGGCCCATAGGCTTCACCTAATTATAACACATTTTTTGAGTGTTGGTAAGTATAAGGTGGCTTATGGAGTAAATATAAAAAATGTTTTATTTATTTACCATGCCTTTGAAGTATAAAATGAGGTTTTATTTATTTACCTTACCTCCTCTTCATTTATATTTTTATTTATTTGCATGCTTCTGTGTTCATAAATATAAGGTGACACATGGAGTATATATAAAAAAATGTTTTATTTATTTACCATACCTCTCGTTTATTTATATTTTTATTAATTTACAATATCTCTTTTATGAATATGGTATTTGGCCCATAGGATTCACTTAAATGAAACCTCGTTTCTGAGCCTTTTTAAATAGAAAGAGGGTTATGGATTAAATATAAAAAGAGGTTTTATTTATTTACCCATACCCCTCTAGTTTATTTGTATTTCTTATTTATTTACCATACCTTTGGAGTAAGTAATAAAAGAGCTGTATTCTATTTACCATACCTCCACTGTATTTATATTTTTATTTATAACTATCATAAATACATATTCTTGAAAATGAGGTCGAATGGAAGATTGTAACTCCTAATTTCAAGGGCTAAATTTACTTTTTTTACCCTCTCCCTTAAAATAAGGTGGGCTAACCTCCATACCTATTTTTTTTTATAAAATAAATTTGAGGCAATTTGTAACAATGTACTATGATACAAAATATTTTCCCAATAAAAATATAAAACCCCTTAGTTTAGCCCAAGGGCGAAAATTCACCCCTAAAGTTTTCCATGGTCCCACTTTTCTTTGAACTGGAAAAAGAAAGGATAAGGAGCCATAGATGGATGCAGATCGCCAAGTCCAAAAGGGTAGAAGATATTGGCCACAATGAAAGCAAGCTTAGAGAAATGGGTAAGGAGTTAAGCACAATAAGACATACATAAGCAATCAAAAGATCTCACTTGGAAGCAGAAAATTGAATGTTAGGAAAACAACTTCAGGAAAGGGAAACAGAATTGGCATGCATGGTCAACTGGTCTATAGAGGCACTATGGTGCAGGACACCAGCAAAATCATATGGAATATACCTAAAAGACCAGTGGCTACAATTTTAGATCAAGAACTTGGCACAGAGAGGCACCATGCCTTTTCAGGATTATAGACAGTTCATGGACCTATGTAACCACATTTCAGTAGAAGACAAGGAAAGATATCACAGTTCTATTTGCATAACATTTTCCTAATTGATATGAACCTATGGGACCCAAATGCCAGGTTAGGGGACTTGTAGTCGATTTCCATGGCATCATGGATGAGTCATGAGGAGAAAAGGGCAACATAAATCAAGAAGTTGATCGAAAAAGAAAAAAATGAACCCCTCATTATTACAGCAGAGCCATCAAACCCTATGGCTCTCATTAACACCCACCTGCTGCTTACAAATAATCCTCAAATTTCCGTTAAATATGTTAATGATCAAGCTGGGTGATGGGTCTAGCCCCTCATTACACTCACCAACCTTAATGAAGGGATATAAATTAATTAACTATAATGATTAAGAGTTTGATTAAATGTGTGATTGATTTATTAAACGGTTGATTACAATGATTTATTAGATATTTGGCTCCCGGTATTTATGACTTGTACTAGCATCGCTAGTTCTTGGACATGTGTCCACTCTTGATAATCTCACTCCCGCTTTGGTAAGTGACCTACAAACCCTATCCTCCTGGTCATTTGTTTGTCATTCTATTGGAGGTCGAAGGTTTCACTGTGTAGCCATTCTGGTGCGTTTTCACTGTAAGATTATGCTACTTCTTGTGGTTGGGTTCGGTCTTCAACCTAGGAACATGTTCGGCTTCAATGTATGGTAAGATATGCTTGCTTGATACTAATTTTCTATTGTTCTTCCACCTCGGTGCTTAATATACTCTGTTGTGTTTAGGAAATTTGCTCATTTGAAAAGACTGTGTGATTCTCTGAGTATGTGGTTACAGTTGGTTGTTTTGCTGGATTATGTGATTGTTACTTTCTTGGTTTCTTTGATTCGACTGTTCTCAGAGTCCTCTGATCATTGTGCTCTATTTCATTTACAGGTTGTGGTCTCAAGGTCTTCAGCTTCAGTTTCTTCTCCAACGGCAAGGTAAGGTCTCATTCTATGCCATCATTCCTCTTCTGTTTTTACACATTTGTCTAACTCACTTGCTCCTTTGTGAGCAGAGTGACCCTCGGTGACTAAAACCTAGGTGCTTTGTCTTTGCCCTGGTCAGTTCGAACCATATGTTTCTGTATTTCTTTTTGGTTCCCCGTTTCCTCTGTCCCTGTCATGAAATTCTCATACTTTTTTTGTTGGTGTTCTCGTGCAGGTGGTTTCATCTTGGAATTCTCATATTTTTGTTGTTGTTCTCATGCAGGTGGTTTCATCTTGTAGGTCTCAGATTCGGCTATATGGCATGCTGGCTAGGCCTAGGTAGGGTCACTCCTTGTCAATCTTCTTTTCTTGTTTATCTCTTAGGTTAGGCTAGTCTGTTGTGTGTGGAGACTGTTGTCTGGCTGGCATAATGTAGCTGAGCCCTTTAAACTTGATGTTATAGTCTTGGGTTGCCGCTGTAGGTTCATTTTTAGTTAGGGTTTCTAAACGTATCCTCTGTTACACTTCTTATTTGACTTGTACAACGTTGTTCTCGTAAAGACTATAATTTATTTTTGAACAGAGATTTACGATTACTTTTGTGAATAAAAAGAAGGGTTTTGTTCTTCAGAAAAGCCTGTATGGTTGGTCTATGTCCTTGTTGTTTGGAATTTGTATGCTTCCACGAACTTCTTTTGCTTTTGATTTAAATGGTTCTAGGACTGTTTGGCCTCGTAACTATGATTTCTCTCGTGTCTTTACTTTGCAAAACCTTGTTTATTTGTCAACTTGTTTAATCGATGCAAATGGAATAATATGTATGTTTTGAGGAATAGAAACAAGTGAATTAGCTTTTACTGTAACAAATAACTCAGTATGATAATCTATATACGGACAACTATGGGATATTAAAAAGCAACTTCTGCGTACTCAGAGATTTTTCTATTCTTATTTCTTTTTCCCTAAAAAGTTGAACTTGTTACAATGCATTATGTCTCTTTTTCATTAATTTCCTGGAAACAATTTCTCTTAACTGCTGTTAGTTACATTTTTATAGTTTATTTTTAGTTCTAAAATTGTTTATTTCCATAAACTATGATCTCTATAAGTCAAGATGAAAAACAAAAATAATTAACTATAACAGTTTGTCTAATTCAACTTCTACCTTCCTAAACACTATTTTTCTACAAAATTAAAATAACAATAAAAGAAACAACTACAGTGTTCACTTGCAATTTCCTCCTCAGTCTTCTCAGAGACCAAACAACCTTCTGTCATGATGACCCATCAGCTAGATGCCCTTGCATCAGGCTCTTGGGGTAAATAAAAAAAATCATGGCTCCGTTCCATCAGCTCCTCCACAGAATAACTTTCCCTCTATATCTGTGTCGCGTCGAACCACTAACTATCCTCGATAAGATGGTTCTTCCACTTGAAAAGGTATCACAGATACTCCTTCCTGCAAGCTCGCTTGGTCACTTGTGTGTTGAGAATCTTCTCGATTTCATGGGGTTGAGCCGAAGGCATTTGCGTCATCCAAGAACCGCCTTCAACCTGGGCGTCCCATTCTGGCCATACCACTCTGCCATCTTCAGGGTGTGGAGTAGATGGGAACAAGTCTGCCACATTGAAAATAGGGGATATGCCTATATCTGGTGGTAGTTGTATTTCATAAGCGTTAGCTGAGAATTTACGCAGAATTTTATAGGGACCATTCTTCTTAAATTTCAGCTTGTTATATGCACCCTCAGGAAACCGTTCTTTGTGTAAGTGTGCAAGGACTTCATCCCCTACATTGAATTGTAATTCTTGTCATTTTAAATCTGCTTATTGTTTGTATTTTTGAATGTTGTCCTGCAACTTTTATTTCACCTGCTCATGTACATAATTCATTGCTTTGGCGAAATCTTCCCCATCAGCACTTCTCTTCTCCAATTCTCCTAGATCCTATAACTCATGTACTCCGCAAGGATGCATGCTGTACAGGATCTAAAATGGATTGTGTCTGGTGTTGTGGTTTAGTGAATCATTATAAGTGAATTCTACTTGAGCCGGCGCACGATCCCATAACTGTGAATTTCCCCAGTCAGGCTCCGTAGCAGGTTCCGCAAACTCCTATTCACCACTTCCATTTTCCCATCAGTCTGCGGATGGTATGCAGAGCTGAAGTTCAATTGGGTATCCAAATTCTTCCACAAGGTGTGCCAAAAGTGTCCCGTGAATTTTACATCCCTGTCGGAAAGAATAGATCTAGGTAGGCCATGTAATCTAACAATATCAGTGAAAAACAGGTGAGCCACGTGGGTACCATCACTAGTTTTTTGGCAAGGGATGAAATGCACCATTTTTAGAAACCTGTCTACCACCACCATCACCGAGTCGTAACTTCACTACGTTCTAGGCAGTCCTAAGACAAAGTCAATGCTGACTGAGTCCCATGGTCTACTTGGAATAGGTAGTGGTGTGTAAAGCCCAGTGTTTTGACTGTGTCCTTTCGCCAATTGGAAAAATTTACACCTACTCAAATATCGTTGCACATCCCTTCACATTCTTGGCCAGTAATAGAAGTGTCAGAGTTGATCTAAAGTTTTGTCTATACCGAAATGTACGGCTAGACCTCCACTGTGCTTCTCCCAAATAATATTTTACCTCATAGAACAATCAGGAATACATAATTGTCCCCCTCTAAACAATAGCCTCTCCTGCAAATTGTAGTGCAACCATGGACTATTATACCTCAACAAGGGATTTTGATAGGCTTCGTAAGCCTCTTTGAAATCTGTGTCAGTCTGATACAAGTCTTTTAAATGCTCAAAGACCAACACTTGTATTATACTTTCCTGTAAGAGCAAGGATCTTCTGCTCAACACATCTGCCACCTTGTTGGCCTGTCCACTGATGTGTTTCAACACAAAGGTGAAACTCTACAAATATTCGACCCACTTGGCATGCCTGTGGTTCAGTTTATGCTGTTGCATCACATATTGCAGTGTAGAACTATCAAAAAATAACACAAATTCACTCCCCAGAAGATATTGTCTCCAATGCTTTAGTGCTTGGACGACAACATAGAATTCCTTGTCATAGGATGAATACTTTTGCCCACTTTTGTTTTACTTCTCGCTGAAAAATGCAACAGGTTTGTCTTCTTGGTTGAGCACAACTCCAATAGCTGTACTGCTTGCATCGCAACGAACTTGGAAAAGCTTATTAAAATATGGCAACCTTAAAATTGGCCTTTCTTTAATTTTCTTCTTTAGGAGTTGAAAGCTTTTCTCTGCTACGTCGGTCTAATCAAAAGGCTGACTTGCCTTTTTTATAGTGTCCAACATACACAGACAGATTTCACTAAAATTTCTTATAAATTTGTGATAAAAACTCGCCAGCCCATGAAAACTACGTACCTTAAATATCCTTTTCGAGGATGGTCACTTAATGATTACTACAATATTTTCTAGTTCCATCTTCAACTCATTTTCTACAATTACAAAGCCCAGATAAACTAGTTCTCTTTGTAGGAAAGTACATTTTTTCAAATTTATCAACAACTCATTCTGCTGCAATTTCTCCAACACACTTCTAACAAGTCGAAAGTGTTCCTCCTTAGTCTTGCTGAAAATTAATGTCATTAAGATATACTATCACAAAATTTCTGATGAACTCTTTCAACATTTTGTTCATCAATCGCATAAAAGTACTAGGGGCGTTACTCAAACCGAACGGCATGACTAGCCACTTGCACAGCCCTTCATTGGTCTTGAAGGTTGTCTTCCACTCATCTCCTTCCCTAATCCGGATTTGATGATAGCCACTGTTTAGATCAATCTTCGTGAAGTATGCTCCTCCACTAAGGCATTCCATCATATCGTCCATCCATGGTAGTGGAAATTTTTACCTAACGATAATTTTATTAATGGCCCTTGAATCCTATTCACCATTCTCCTCCTTTATTAGGAGCGAGAACGGTTCGTACTGCACATGGGCTCAAACTCTCCCTTATGAGCCCTTTATATAGCAACTCTTGCACCTATTTTCTGATCTCCTCATTATCTTTGGGGCTCATCTGATATGTTGCCTTATTTGGTAGACTTGCTCCAGGTATAAAGTCGATATGATGACTGATGCTTCTTTTTGGAGGCAACTTGTCTGGAAATTCATCAACTACAATATCACTAAACTCCTATGGTGTCTTCTAAATTTATACAGGAAAATCAAACATTTCCATGTGCAACAACACTGTCTTTGCCCTCCTAACAACATAGTTCACTTCACTTTCTTTGATCTGTTTCAAAAACTATTTTCCACTCATTAGCAATGCTGCTTGTTTCTGTTGTCCCCTCCTCCTTCATGTGCACGAGTGTGTGCTTGATCCCATCTTTAACAAACCTGTAGTAGTTCGTCTTCCTATCGTGCACTACCCTTTGATCATACTACCATGCTCTTCCTAGCAGTATGTGACACACGTCCATTGGCATAATATGACAAATAACTTTGTCTTTGTACCTGCCAATGTGGAACTCAACTTCACATTGTTCGTCAACCAACAACTGGTGACCTTTCTACAACCATGACACCTTATAAGGGTAGCGTGCTTCAGCCACTTCAAACCCAACTTCTCTACCATCTCAGTCGAAACCAAGTTATCTATACTCCCACTGTCGATGATCAACTTACAACATTTCCCATGCAATTTGCAAACTGTCTAGAATAATGCTTTCCTTTGGGTCTGCTCAGCTATTTCTTTGGCTAGTTTCAACAACACTTTGTTCAAAACTAAGGATTCCCCCATTTCCGATACATTTTCTGCTTCTTGGGGCGGTGCCTCTGCTTCCTCAGGCTACGCAGCAAACGTTCCTCTCTGGCCAGCTTATTCTACTTTAGGGCATTCAAAAGATCCGTGTCTCCACTTGCGGCACCTGTAGCACTGATAATTAGCTCTTCCACCTCCACCATTCCCTCTTCCTCGCTGATATGGCCTACCACCTCTAATGTTGTCTCCTTGTTCTGTTGTTCCTGAAGCCTTGGAGTTTCTACCCTCTTCGCTATTACTGGCAGTTCGTCCTCTGCCATAGGACTGTCCTCGTCCTCTGCTGGTTCCCCATCCTCTCCTAGCATTTTGTTTTCTAGTAATATTTTTCTCAGCCTTCAAAGCACTCTGATAGGCTTCTTCTATATTTCTCAGGGAAAGAATGTTGATTTCATCCAATATGTCCAGTCTCAAACCATTTACGTATCTTGCTATCTTCTCTGGGATGTCCTCAATATAACCAGCCCTTAAGTTTACCCGATAGAATTCTTCCATATACTCCCTCACTGTCATCCCTTTTTGTCTCAAATGATGCACTTGTAGATGTAGTGCAAATTGATAATCCTTAGGCTGAAATTTGCCTTTCAGCTTGACCACCATCCTTGGCCACTTCTTTATTGGTAACTTGTTCATCCTTCTTCTCTCTGCTTGGACACTGTCCCACCACAGAGCTACGTGTCGCATTAGCTTTGTTGTAGCGAACTTGACCCTTCGGTCCTCACTGACCTCTTCAAATTCAAAATACTTGTCCAATTCACTAATCCAGTCCAACAGAACTTCTATGCAGAGGCTGCCATCGTAATTCAGGATATCTGGTTTGGGCTTGCAGCTGGCCAATAGAACCGACCTCAACAACCTTATCTCTAGCCCTTCCTCATCTGACCAATCTGTTGTAACTATGGCTTCTTCTTCACTATCATCACCTATTTCTAGATCCCTTCTCCTTCTTGCTTCAATTGCCTCCAAACGAGCAGTAAGGATCCTTATTTCTTCTCTCAGTCCTTCATCTACTACTCTGAACACACCTCTCCCATGCCCTCGTCTTCCAACTTCCATGTCTATCCTGGCACTTTCAATTTCCTGCTCTAATAACACTTGATTGGTCCAGCACCTCGTTACACTCACCAACCTTAATGAAGGGATATAAATTAACTGTAATGATTAAGAGTTTGATTAAATGTGGGATTGATTTCTTCGACAATTGATTACAATGATTTATTAGATATTTGGCTCTCGGTATTTATGACTTGTACCAGCATCGCTAGTTCTTGGACATGTGCCCACTCCTCGATAATCTCACTCCTTCTTCGGTAAGTGACCTGTAAACCCTATCCTCCCAGTCATTTGGTTGTCATTCTGTTGGATGTTGAGGGTTTCCTTATGTAGCCATTCTAGTGCATTTTCACTGTAATTTATGCTGCTTCTTGTGCTTGGGTTCAGTCTTCGACCTAGGAACATGTTCGGCTCCAATGTCTGGTAAGATATCCTTGCTTGATACTGAATTTATATTGCTCTTCCACCTCAACGCTTAGTATACTTTGTTGTGTTCAAGAAATTCGTTCATTTGAAAAGACTGTGTGATTCTCTGAATATGTGGTTAGAGTTGGTTGTTTTGCTGGATTATGTGACTGTTCCTTTCTTGGTTTCTTTGGTTCGACTATTCTCAGACTCCTCTGGTGATTGTGCTCTATTTTATTTACAGATTGTAGTCTTAGGGTCTTCGACTTTGGTTTCTTCTCTAACGGCAAGGTAAGGTCCCGTTCTATGCCATCATTCCTCTTCCCTTTTTACAAATTTGTCTAACTCACTTGCTCCTTTGTGAGTGGAGGGACCCTCGATGACTACAACCTAGGTGCTCTGTCTATGCCCTGGTAAGTCCAAACCCTATGTCTCTGTATTTTTTTTATTCCTCGTTTCCTCCATCCCTATCACGGAATGCTCATACTTTTGTTGTTGGTGTTCTCGTGCAGGTGGTTTCATCTTGGAGGTCTTGACTTCGACTATATGGCGTGCTGGCTAGGCCTGGGTAGGGTCGCTCCTTGTCAATCTTGTCTACTTGTTTATCTCTTATGTTAGGCTAGTCTATTATGTGTGGCGATTGTTGTTTGGCCGGCATAATGTAGCCGAGTCCTTTAAACTTCATGTTATAGTCTTGGGTTGCCGCTATAGGTTGGTTTTTAGTTAGGGTTTCTAAACCCATCCTCTGTTATACTTCTTATTTGACTTGTACAGTGGTGTTCTTGTAAAGACTATAATGTATTTTTGAACAGAGATTTACGATTACTTTTGTGAATAAAAACAAGGGTTTTTTTCTTCAGAGAATACTTGTATAGTTGGTCTCTATCCTTGTTGTTCAGGATTTGTATGCTTCCAAGAATTTGGTCTCTGGGACTGTTCAGCCTCGTAACTATGCTTTCTCCCATGTCTTTACTTTGCAAAACCTTGCTAACTTGTTGACTTGTTTAGTCGATGTAGATGGAATAATATGTATGTTTCGAGGAATAGAAACAAGCGAATTAGCTTTTACTGTAACAAATAACTTAGTGTGATAATCTGTAGATGGACAACCGTGGGATATTAAAAATGCAACTTCTGTGTGCTCAAAGATTTTTCTATTCTTATTTCTTTTTCTCTAAAAATTTGAAACTTTTACAATGCATCCTGTCTCCTTTTCATTAATTTCCTGGAAACATTTTGTCTTAACTACTGTTAGTTACATTTTTATAGTTTATTTTCAGCTCTAAAACTATTTATTTCCATACACTATGATCTATATAAGTTAACATGGAAAACAAAAATAATTAACTATAACAGTTTGTCTAATTCAACTTCTACCTTCCTCAATATTGTTTCTCTATGAAATTAAAATAAAAATAAAAGAAACAACTACAGTTTTAACTTGCAATTTCCTCCTCAGTACTCTCAGAGACCAAATGACCTTATGTCATGATGACTCATCAGCTAGATGCTCCTACATCACTCAGGCCATTGAACATTTTGAGGACATGGAAAGATTGCTTGGAGATGAATTTATTCATGATTGTATGAGGAGGTGGAATACACTGCCACATAGCTTGTAGATCAGGGAGTATCACTCCCCAACCAGGATGAAAGAAACATTAAGGACATTCCCACTGTACAACAACTATATTCAAAGTTTGAAGGTCAATTGGCTTGGCCTCAAACTAATTCCCCCACTATTGCTAGGACTGCTAGAGGGCAGAAAAGAGGAAGAAGAAATACAACAATGGGAAGAAGTGGACAGAAAGGTAGGATTCCATGATAAAGAAGAGGATCTCACATCAGAAGCATGTGATGTCAGGAAGGCCATGAGGGCCATCAAAGATGAAGAGATGGACTAGTTGCCTAGAGGATGAGTAACACATTCAATAGGGGGGTGATGATGAGCCCTAGAAATGGGTAATTATATGGGCTCATTTCTCCTCCTAACGTACTTTAATCCACCATTCTCATTAGTTTATTGCATGTTATTTATTATACTTATGCTAATAGAGTGAGTTGGGTTAGTCATTATGCCATGAAGTCTAATGTGTGCTTAATGCAGATTTTTGGTCAATTTTGGAGACAAAGTCAAAGGTTTAATGAGCATTTTATAGCAAATATTTGAAGAAGACAAGGGAGAGGATTTGTAGGAGGGTTTCCCCCTCATTTATGACTCCCTCCTTCAAATCCTCCTTCACAAAGCTCGAAGCACAAGCAACCACATCAATGCATCAAAGAGGCAGCCATGCAAGTGAAAATAATTGTTGTCGATCTCCAGTCTTGGGAGCCAAGCCTCCTTGATTTTAGGAAAGCTATTGGGAGCTCCAATTGTATAAGTAGAGATTCCTAGGGCATCATTAGGTTGTTGGATGTTAGTCAAATTTTCGCACTTTTGTTGCAGTGTTTGCTCAACTCATTTCAAGCTTACTTTTGTGGACAGTTTCATGTAATGTGACTATTATTTTGATAATGAAGATGAAATATTTTCTGATCCAGCACTAAGTTACCTTAGAGAGATGAAGCTCTTGGATTAGGGCCCAACACAAACTTCCCAACACCTCTTATTTTGTATTTGTATGTTTTGTTTTAGTTTATGAATTAGTTGTTGTTAGACAGATTTCTTCCTTGGTTAGAATAGGTTGCTTTTGGTGATTTACATAGTTGTTTCCATTTCAATTTGCTGAAGTAGGTTAAAAAGTGTTAAGAGAAAGATACAAAAAGGCCATCAATAGAGCCTTGACCTCCTTTCCTCCCTTTGGGACCATTACCTCAGGTCAAGACTCTCTTGCTGCCACAAAAATACAGTTTTGCCTTTTCTATGCAATTTCTAGTGTTATAGTTTAATTTAGAGGTTAATGCTTTGCTTCAGATCCATTTTTCCATACTCATTTATGTTTTTGCAATAAATATCTTTTCATTCTTTCCTTTCCATATAGCATTGTTCAACATTTTATTTTCCTAGATCAGGATTTAGGTTAACATGAGATATAGTTCTATTTTTTGGTGTAACTAGTTTCTTTGCTTGCCCAATTTCAGAGATTTATTTATAGATCTCTTGAAGTACATCTATACTCATAATAAGTCATTCAATAAGCCATCACCAACTCTCTTTGCTACATGTTCCACAGGTCAGTCACATCCCCTCATAAATCTGCCCTAACTTTCTGCACTTTTCTAATAAACTTTCCTCTCGTCCCTTGAACAAGTCCAACCATAATTCCCTTCCCTAATCCCCCTTGATTAACCATAGATACCTTAACACATCCTTATAGCCTTCATCTACCCTTTACAACCATTTTCCCACCTTTAAAACCTCTAAAACATCCCTCAGCATCCTCCTATAAATCCCCTCCAACCTCCTGTAGAATTTCCTGTAAGTGACTTTTTGAAGTCCGATTGTAGGGAAAACCTCCAGAAGGTTACCAGAGGCCACCTAGGACCCCTCCATACCTTCCTACACCTCTACAAATCCCAAAGTTTACCTCCATCACCACCTAATCGCTGCCACATCCACAAACAAATAAATTACATGCATGACAATTTCACATAAAATACATAAAAACCCAAAAATATGTTTTTTTCTCATTTCCTCCTAGAAATAGCTTGAATAGATGTTGTTTACTTCCTAAGGAGGTAATGGCATTAATTTTATGGTTTTTCATCTCTCTTTCTACAAAAGTAGGGTTAGTTGGTTAATTAGGGTTTGCTAAAGTTACTTCACATTTCAGTCTTCCTTCTCTTTCTGCAAGTAGAGTAGCCTCTGTAGAGTAAGATTTTCTTTCTTTCATCACATATAAAGCTTCTTATAGAATTCATAGAATTTGGCTTGAGCTCCTAGTGATCTTGTGCTAG
>APFE030317966.1:642-32016 GCA_000404065.3 Pinus taeda | reverse complement strand
CTAGAGTGATAGGTGTACGCCATGCAAAGGTGTACAGGTTTGCATTCCAGCCCCTTTTGGCATTGAGTAGTAGTACCGATAGCAGAGCTAGCAGTTTTGAGCAGTGTGAGATTTGGCACCGCAGGATGGGACATATGTATCATGGAGCCTTGAGGATCTTGCGGGAGATCACTACAGGTATGCCAGATTTCAGTACTGATCACTTTGATACTTGTAGAGGATGTGTTATGGGCAAGTTTGCCAATCCCCTTTTCCCAGTAGTGACAGCAGAGCGACTGGGATACTTGATTTGATTCATTCTGATGTGAGCGGTCGAATGTCTCATGTTTCCTTGAGTGGATATGAGTATTATGTTTTATTCATTGATGACCACTCCAGGAGGACCTGGATTTATTTCTTGAAGACCAAGAGTGAGATCTTCAAGCGGTTTCAGGAGTTCAGAGCTCTTGTGGAGACACAGACAGGTCGGAAGATCAAGTCCCTGAGGTCGGACAATGGAGGAGAGTACACCCTTGGAGAGTTCGTTGACTATTGTGCGGAGGCAGGCATCAGGAGGGAGTTCATTGTTCCTTACAACCCCCAGCAGAACGGGGTTGCGGAGAGGAAGAACAGATCCATCGTAGGGGTTGTCAAAGCCATGTTACATGATCAGGGGTTGCCATTGTTTTTGTGGGCAGAGGCTTGCAACACAGCTGTTTACTTGTAGAACGGGAGTCCGCATCGTGCCTTGGGGCACATGACTCCGGAGGAGGCTTTCTCTGGGAAGAAGCCTGATATTGGTCATCTTCATATCTTTGGATGCATTACATACTCCTACATACCCAAGGAGAAGAGGACCAAACTGGAGCCCACCGCAGAGAAGGGTATCTTTGTGGGTTATAGTGAGACATCAAATGCCTTTTGGATTTACATTCCTACACAGAGGAAAGTTGTTGTCAGGCAGGATGTGAAGTTCGAGGAGGACAGGGCCTTTAGGAGGTCACGGGAGTTAGAGTATCTGGATCAGCCAGACCCTCAGCAGCAGTTGAGTCAGTCACAGGGATCGAGTGGGTAGGGATCAGGAGGATCCGGAGGTACATCTAGGACGATGTCAGGTCCATCAGTGAGCTGTGGCTCGCCGAGCCAGAGGGGTGGTGCTCCGGGCAGCATGCAAAGCAGTCCACAGAGCAGTTCACTAGGGAGTCCACTGATGGACAGTTCACACGGTACCTCAGCTTCTACAGGTTCAGATGCAGGCAGGAGGACAGTAGACAGGCAGTGAGGAGTTCAGGCTACTGATGGTGATGAGGAGGAGGAGTTTCATTCTCCTATGGGAGAAGCATGCTCAGGGAAGAGGAAGCCCAAGTGGCTTCAGGACACCTTGAGAGATGCCACATCTGTTGCTGAGCCTACGAGGCCAGTCAGAGAGAGCAGAGCACCTGAGAGGTTTTGTAGCTATATGGCAATGGCTACCAACATCCTTGACTCTGAGCCTTCTAGCTATGAGGAGGCAGCTAGCCAGCAGGTCTGGAGAGAGGCCATGCAGGAGGAGTATTCTTCTATCATGAAGAATGATGTTTGGGAGGTGGTGTCGAGGCTTGAGGGAAAATCCGTGGTTACTTCCAGATGGCTTTACAAAGTAAAGCATGTTGCAGATGGCAGCATTGAGAAATTCAAAACGAGGTTTGTGGCTAGAGGGTTCTCCCAGGTAGAGGGAGTTGATTATGAGGAGACCTTCGCTCCCGTGGCTCGATATACTTCGATTCGCTCCATTATATCGATAGCAATAGAGATGGGTTGGAAGATCCACCAGATGGATGTGAAGACCGCATTTCTCAATGGCTTCATACAGGAGGAGGTGTACATTGAGCAGCCACAAGGCTTTGAGGTGCATGGGAAGGAGTCCCATGTGTGCAGACTGAAGAGGGCCCTTTATGGCCTGAAGCAAGCTCCCAGAGCTTGGTACTCCAGGATAGATACATATTTGCAAGGGATGCGTTTCACAAAAAGTGAGGCAGATCCGAACCTTTACTTTATTGTGATTGGTGAGGAGCCTCTCATTCTGGTGTTGTATGTGGATGACTTGGTCATTACAGGTGCAGAGAGACTCGTAGAGCACTGCAAGAGATCTTGCGACGGAGTTTGAGATGAAGGACATCGCCTTGATGCATTACTTTTTGGGTTTGGAGGTGTGGCAGGAGGAGGGGCATTTCTTCCTGGGGCAGGGGAAGTATATTGTGGATATCCTTAGTAGATTCCACATGGAGGATTGTAGACCCATGTCGACACCAATGATTACCAACTGGAAGAAGCTTCATGCTTCAGATTCCGAGTTGGTGGATCCCACATTGTACAGACAGCTGATTGGTTCTTTGATGTATTTTGTCAACATTACACCAGATATTTGTTTTGCAGTCAACACGATGAGTCAGTTTATGTGTGAGCCTAGGAAGGTTCACTGGGTGGCTGCAAAACACATTTTGTGGTACTTGCAGGGTATAGTGGATTATGGTCTGGACTACAGGCAGGGAGATGGAGTGAGATTGGCAGGATACACTGATTCTAATTGGGCAGGTTGTGCTTCTAATAGGAAGAGCACTTCAGGGTGTTGTTTTGGGTTGGGTTCAGCAGTAGTGTCATGGTTCAGCCAAAAGCAGCAGTCAGTAGCACTGAGTTCAGCGGAAGCAGAGTATATGGCAGCCAGTCTAGCTAGGTGTGAGGCCATTTGGCTTCGCAAGATGTTGTTTGGCTTATTTGGTCAGCCGTTAAGACCTTCAGTGATTTATTGTGATAATCAGAGTTGCATTAAACTCACGGAGAATCCAGTATTTCATGACAGGTCAAAGCATATCGAGATCAGATATCATTCATCAGAGACTATGTTCAGAAGGGCGTTGTGAAGCTTGAGTATATTTCCACTGATGAGAAGGTTGCAGATACTCTTACCAAAGCCTTACAACGGGGCAAGCATGTCTACTTCAGAGACAAGATGGGTGTCGTGAGGAACACCTTCCTCGGTAAGAGGGAGTGTTGAAATTTGGTACCGGAGGACAGGTGGTTCCCTTAGGCTTTGATCTTTGGCCTAGGGAAAAGTGTCCAAAAGAATTTAATTTTTCTCCTAAAGTGACTTTATAATTTTTATAAAGTCAAATCTAATTTAAAAGTGACTTTAAGTGATAAAGTTACTAAAGTCTAATTTTAAAGTGACTTTAATAAAGTCAATGTAAAATTAGAAAGGAAAAGTGACTTTGGAAATAAATGACTAAGTGGATCTTTATTAAAGTGTGGTGAATTAAAAAATAGAAAGTGAGATTTAAATGAGCATTTAATCTCAGCCATAGATCTGAATCTATTTCAGCCATTGGATTTAGGGATCACCCAAAAGTCACTTAGGGTTAGACTAAGGGAGGAAAATGAGGAAAAGATCATTCATTCTTTCATGAGCAGATTAGGAGAAAGAGAGCAAGGGAGATTTATGAACAGAAAGGAGAATGAGGCAGCAGCTTGGCACATATTCCGAGGCAGCACTTCAGCAAATCCGTGCAGCTGAAAGAACAAGCAGTAAAAGGCTGATTTTTGCTGAGCAAACAGTAAAGGCTGATTTTTGGGCACGAATTTCAAGGAGGCGATTTTCTGCATGAAAATCGAGGTCTATCCGTACAGTCCGTACGGTCGTCCATACAGTCTGTACGATCGTTCGTACAGTTCGCACAGTCCGTACGGTCCGTACATCCGTACAGCAGTTTTCAGTTTGACTGTGAGGCTGAAAAAGGAGATAAGTTTGTTTGCTGAAAATTTTGTTTTGCTGAAAATTTTCTCACTGTAAAAGGCATTTTCCATAAATAAAGAAGAGCTCTCAAACTGGTTTTCCCCAAGAGTTGTAGGGGGTTTTTCCAGGGTCACATTGACCAAAAATCTCTATGTTTAAATGTGTTTTAATGGCTGTTTGTTACTGCTGATTTTTATTTCTGCAATTTCCAGCATTCTGTAAAATTTTCAGAATTTGTGTTTTCGGAAAAAAAAAATAAATAAATAAATAAATAATAATTAAATAAATAAAATAAATTTATTTTTTTAATTTTTAAATGTATGGTTATGGGAAATGACATTTAACTATATGGGAGAAATAAGGAGAAACTGAAAACCGGGGTGGGAAAACAGAAATTTCTACACAATCAAGGAAAGAAATGGTGCCCTTACCTAATGGGAAGACACATCAAGATAAAAACAGAGCATGATAGTCTTAAATACTTATTGGAACAAAGATTATCTTCAGAAGAACAGCAAAAATGGGTCACAAAGATGTTGGGTTATGAATTTGAAATCATCTAAAAAAAAGGGAACAAAATGTTGTTGTAGATGCCCTCTCAAGAAGGGACGAGAATGTGGAGGCATTTCTCTATGCCATTTCTATTATCCAACCTAATTGGATAACTGAAGCAGGAGATGAATGGAAGAATGAAAAATAGGTGTGGACACTCATTCAAAGTTGCGACAAGATCCCATTGCATCTAATATATTTACCTAGAAAATTTATTCATTTTGATACAAATATTGCTTATATCTATGTAAGAACTCTCAACTCAAACAAAAGGTTCTTTTGGAATTGCACACCTCACCTATAAGAGGGCACTCGGGATTTTTAAGAACTTGCCATGGGGTCAGGAAAGAATTATTTGGAGATGGTCCTAAATCGGATATTCAAAATTTTGTGATAAGAGTTTTTGGTTTGCCAACAAATTAATGTTGAGACAATTAAAACCCCAGGTATTTTACAATTATTAGCCATTCCAAGTCAGCGTTGGGAGGAGGTTTCAATGGATTTTATGACAGGTCTACCCAAGTCTGAATCAAAGAGTGTCACCATGGTGGTAGTTGATAGACTTACCAAGTATGTACACTTTTGTGCACTATATCATCATTTCAAAGCAAGTACAATCGCTATTGCATTTGTGGAAACAATTCAAATGCTACATGGAAACCCAAATTTTATTGCAAGTAACAGAGATCTCATTTTCACTAGAAAATTTGGACAATTATTTTCTTGTCTTTGTACTCAATTAGCCCATAGCTCATCTTATCATCCTCAACCTAATGGGAAACCTGAGATAGTGAACAAATTTTTGGAAGGATATCTTTGTTCCTTTGTATATAATAAAAAGACGCGATGGGTCAAGTTGCTACCTCTCACAGAATGGTGATATAACACTTCCATATGGCAACAAAAATGACCCCTTTTATGGTACTTTGTGGATATCATCCACCGTCCATCACATCATTTTAAGAGACAATTCTAAAGTTCAAGCAGAGGAAGATCACATCAAGCATCAACAACAAGTTCTCCAACTCTTAAAGGATAACCTGACTTTAGCGTGGAATCAAATGAAACAATAGGCAGATCAGCATCGCAGTGAAAAAAAATTTAATGTGGGATATTGGGTATTTTTATGGCTACAACCATACAAAAAAATGTCCCTCAAGTAAGCTAAGAAGGATAATAAATTATCACCCAAGTACTATGGCCCTAACATGGTGTTGCAAAATATTGGTACTACAAATTGGAGTTGTCTGCATCTTCGCAAGTACACCTAGTGTTTCATGTTTCATGTTTAAAAAAGGTTATTGGTGACAAGCTCAGAGCTCAAATTACATTACCAAAACTTGAAAAGAAAGGAAAAATCATATTGGAGCATGAAACAATCACGAAAACAAGAATTTGGGAACTATGGAATCGATCAATTTCAGTGTCTCATTAAGTGGAAGAACTTACCAGCTAAAGATTCCATGTCATGGGAGGATGCGTATTTTGTACAAAAGCATCTAGAACTACTCAAGCGTTAAGGACAACATTTTTTTAAAGGAAATGGGCATGTTAGGTCCCTATAGTACTAGTTTAGCCTCCATATTGTTATTGTTATGCCCATAGAAGTTCATTATTGTTATTGTTTTGATCTTACATTATTATTGTTATGTAGGCCCTAATTATATTTTGGTCCCTTAGACTCTTATATATACCAAGGAGGTATTTTCATTTAAATCATCCAATAATTGGTCATTTATATGATGTAAAGGGCGGATTCCCCTTCGAAGTGGTTTATTATCTAGTTGTTGATCTATATTTTATTATGTTTTTGTGTTATTTTGATTTAGATACATAACAACATCACTTTCCCATATCGAAATATCACCTCAACCCCCTTCATCTTGATCACTAAGACAGACAACACGTTGTACTTGCACTTTGGTACCCATAGTAAATCTTGCACTCGTAGCAACCCACTTGACTCCATCCTGAATGGAACAACACCTAACCCTCTGACAGCTTTCTAACTCTTATCACTAACCTCCATGTGAAATTATGAGTCCCATTTAGTTAAAGTCTCAAAAACTTCCCATGATCCCGTCATATGCTTCATCACTACACTATCAATGAACCATGCACCCATCCAATGGTATCCTCAAAGAAATGAGAGACCAGAGAAAATTCTTCCTCGAACCTTCTTGAGAAGTCATCCAACTCACCTGAAGATGTAGCATCCATAGTTATCTCCTTCTCATTGTCTCTTTTCTTTCGTTCAGTACACTTGCTCGCAAAATGACCATACTCGCCACATGTATAACACTTCAACTTTCTCAAGTCCTTTTCTTTTCCCATCAATTTCATACAAGAGCCACATTATCTTCAGTAGACTAATTCTTCTTATGTAGATCCTCGTCCCACAGTTCTTGGATGAAGTCGTCTCGTAACATATTCCAATCTAGTAGCTTATCTCAAGCGACAATCCCTTTGATAAATGGCTTACATTCCTCATAAAATCCCCTCAAAGCAGTCCTCACTTGTCATATATGGAGCCACACCTTTTCCATCCAACATCTTGGTGCTCTTCAACTTATCTCTCAATACCAACAACCATTCTTGTTCTTATTCTAGAACAAGTCTTGAAGAGCCTTCCACATCTCTAGTGCAATATTCTTCCCAATTAGATGATGTATCAAGTGATATTTAACACCATCTAGAATGATGAGATTAGCCTTCGCATCTAGCTCTTCATATTCTTCCAACTCCTTAGGTTCGGTTGGTTTTTGAATATTCTTGTCAGCAAACTCTCGTATCTTGTTCAACAACAAGACCAACTTGATCCTTTCCTTCCAAGGGCTATCGTTAGACAACCCATCCAATCTATCCTACCTCAAACTAGTGACCATCTTCTCCATGCTACTAGTCCTTGAACAATAAGGCAATTAACTCCCTCTTGAGTTGATCACTATGCACACTTTGATTCAGGTTTCCCTTCAAAATGGCTCTAAAACCATGTTTATTTTTTTCCTAAGACTTCAAAATCGGGTCTATGTCTAAAACAGGATCACAAACACACTAAAGTACCACAATTCTAAGCACTTTGCACAATGGAAATGTAACAACAATGAATCAACAAAGTACACAATGTTCTTGTAGACCAAA
Organism: Pinus taeda; assembly: GCA_000404065.3. NCBI lineage: Eukaryota > Viridiplantae > Streptophyta > Pinopsida > Pinales > Pinaceae > Pinus > Pinus taeda. Next base: position 24,575 of record APFE030317966.1, on the reverse strand, counting down.
ATTTGTGTATATTACAATTTTAATACAACAAACATCGGGCTCTCGTACCAAGGATCATGACCCTTACAATTAACCCTGATAAAAGGGAAATTAGGATTTGACATCAACAACTTATGACTCTCAATTTTCCCAAGAACAAGAACAAACTTGACTTACTAAAGAAGCACTTGACACCAACCCTTTCAATCCACTTGTCCTGAACACCTGGCAGGTCCTTTGCCACCTATATTCACAGAGAATATGCTACTCCAATATCTCTACACATCATGTTGCTCACGAGGTCTTCTACTACTCCAAAATCCTTGCACACTTCAGCACTGCCAATCTTCCTTCTAATAGTGACAATGTTGCTCCAAAGGTCATTAAACATAGGCTCAAATGTCTTCCTTCTTATAGTGGTGTTTGCCTCTTCAACATCATTGTACAGTAGGCTTCAAACAAGGTCTTCTCATACATTGAATCCACAATCCAACACAACCATAACCAGTCAAACTTCTCACAGTGGTTTAGCTCCTCGTATACCAATGGACAATCAGTCCTCCTCAACCAATCACCTCAAAAACTCATCTCCATGTCATACAAGCCTACTCATATTAGTTTCAAACCTTACTTCTTTGGTTTGAATATCAATGTTTTCTCTGTCAAAGTTTGAGGTCAAATTATGCCTCCTCTATGTCTCAGCCTCCCTTAGAAATCCCTATGTAATCCCTGAAGCCTTGCAACATCACATAGCAGTCAAGCAGAGGTTGATTAGGGCATCTGTCTAGTGCTTGAACCACTCCTTAATCACCCAAAAAAACTATCCTTCAAAAGCATAACTTTGATCCTCTTTACAACCTACAAATAGCCCTAACCATGACACAGATTGACCACAAAAATTTGGCCTTCTACAAACAAAAGGAAAACTAGAAAACTCGCTCCTTTATCAAAGATGTATCCTCCTTAGAAACTTGGCCTTCGTTCCATATATGTAGCTCTTATAGGTGTGTTCATACACAAGATGAATTACATTGTGTGATGACCTAGAGTTGCGAGGAGCATGCCCCCTCACTCTCGCTCCCGAAGCGTGCTATGGATGAAAATCCTTAAAGAGTGACCCTCGAAGAGAGCTCCCATTTGGGAGCGATTTTCAAGAGTGCACTCACACAAAAAAGTTTGCGCCCTAGCTTTTCTTTGCAAAAGAAAGTATCGCAAAGACATTCCAAGCACATTATTTTTCAAAGAAACAAGAATTTTTTAGTGGGGCAACCCAATATTCAAGCCTATGGCCCTAGTATTGATATGCAATTCATGGTAACGTTAACTTCTTAAAGTATCATTTTACTTAAATTTTTAATATTACCATGAAATAACTCAAGATGTTTGAGATTGGTTCCAACCTCATTGGATTTCACATGGAGGAATTAGAATTTTAGATCGCACTCAAAATCCAGCAGACTTATTAGTTTTTCAAGGCTTCAAGATTGGGGGGTTTGCAATATTTTTGTAGGGTTTTTTCATGTACTAGGGTATGGAACTCGTATTTAATCAAGAGCACCAAGTCCTTTATGCACCATAATGTTAGTGACATTGGTTTTCGAACTCCTCTATCACAACCCTAATAAAAATGTACCCATCGCTCGAACAAAATCTTAACTCGAAATGCTACACTTTTTCTATCCTATGTTAATGCTTAAATGGTGATATTGATGATAAATATCCAAGATATGCAATGATTTTGACGATATGTAGGTATTTGTTGTAGCATGATTTTTTTGGATGTTAGAGGTCATTTAAAGCCTGTTTGTTGATGTAGTTTCGGTTCAGAGATGGATTGCACTCGATGTTATTTTGGTTATGCGCACTCTTACATGTTATATAAATTAGAACTTGTAATTTGTGTACCTATGGTTGATGAAGATTATAACTACTATAATATTGTCGTTATTTGGTTTAATCCATGTTTTTATGTTTTATACAACTAATTCGTCATTCTACATGTTTTTGTTGACATATATACATCCAAATATATATATATATATATATATATATATATATATATATTAAATTCGGTCCCTGCTCCAAGGTCCCAGAATCCTTGTGATGACCTCTTCATAGGCCACTTCTATTTGTACATTTTAATTATTCCCTTTAGGTTCCCCTTCATTTCTTTAAATATGCCCTCACACAACAATAAGAATAAACAAGTCATTATTTTGGGTCTTTAGCCCACCAACATGTGTCCAAAGTCCACCACTTGTGTGCATTGCCCACAAAGCCACTTTTTCATGGGCCAATTCCAAACAAACCCAGTACCCCAAGGGTTGTGGGAGTACCTCCAAAGCTACATTTCTCAACAATATGGTGCTAAAGTCACATGATGACTAACATAATAGTCATCTCAACTCAAAAACATAACATAAAGTCTGTATTTAACCCACAGGAGTGTTGAAACTCTGATGTTCTATACTGAAACAATTACCTATTCCAAAAACTTACTTTTGTTGCAATATTAGTTGAGCAATTGTAGATATAACATAAACCAAATGCACAATAGAAAACAACCAAGAAAAGATTAAGACACGGAGAATTTAAGTCTAATGATCAGGGAAAAACCCATAAAGAAAAAAACCAACCATATTCTTCTTCTATTAGATATCAATTGTTCAGCGGAGATACAGAGTATAATGAGAGATCAAGAGAATGAGTAAGTTCACCCAAATATGAACAAGCTGTAGCATGAAAATCATTAGGAGCAGCAGCAAAAACCAACATTGAATCAAGTTTTCCTTTAACTGAATCAACACAGAAACACTAGAGCAATGGATCAACTTTGGCTCACCAAGTTCTGCTCTTACTCTCCAACTCTCTCTCTCTCTCTCTCACAATCTTCTTCAAGACTCTCCAACTCTCCCTCTAGTTCAAATTATTCTTTCACAATGCACATGTAGTAGTAGAAGCTGAGAAGACATGAGACACACATATAGGAGGAGCAACGAACACTTGTAATAAAGGAGGAACGATATGTGTTCCTTGAGGAAGAGTAACATATGTCATTCAGAGGAGTGTAACTCGTGTCATTAAGGAGAGAAACGCATGCCTTAGTAACTTGTGCCATTAAGGAGAGGTACGCATGCCTTAGTAACTTATGTCATTAAAAGAGGTACGCATGCCCTAATTAAGGAGTGTAACATATGCATTAAAGAGAGTGTAAGAGGAATCTTTTATGGCATGTCTTTAATCAGTGTAAGAGGAATATGCCATGTCTTTAGAGAGTGTAATGTATCATTAAGAGAAAGAGTTAAGTAGAGTCATGTGAGTCATCAAGGAGAGAAGTGCGAAGTGATTGAGATGATGAAGGTAAAGTGAGTTGTAATTCTTTTTAATATTAGTATCATAATATCATAAAGGATAATAATAATAATAACAATAACGATGATGATTAAGTCGAGATTGAACTGTTAGGATTAATTAATGATAAGGTAGGTGATATTTCTTTCAACTATACTTGATTACCAATTGATGTAAAGTGATATACTCTTTTTGGAAAGTCATACTTCATATGCTAGACATGATTGTTTGCTTTTAAAAAGTCACTCCAAAATTGTCAAAAATGAGATTTTATTTAAGGATATTTATCCCAGAGCTGCCAATTTTCAACAACGAATTAGTAAGGCAAATAATGGTGACTTCATACTCTAAGTGAGCCTTTGTTGTGAAAAGGTGGAAGGGGCACCTTAAAATGTACTAATCATCAACCAGTCATCGTCCAAGGAGGATGGAGAAACCATCAAAAGGATCAAGTGGCCCATCATCTCCAAGGCATCAAGCCAATAAGTGCACCCATCACATCTACAAGCTCAAACATGATGATATCATAGTTCAAGGAAGCAACATCCTTGATCCAAAAGGTGTACAAGCCCCACCAAAGGTCTCACTAGGCCATCATTATCAAACCATCATCCATAGGGCAACATCCATCAAGAAGGGTACAAAGCAAGCCTAGGGGTATCCTGTGGGGTCTTAGGGTACATCATTTATGGAGATAATGTCCCAAGTCTAATGCTTTATGTCTAAGGTGATGAAGGAAGCGGATGACATCATCTATGTTGTTGAATCATCACATGGAACAACATTCTTCAATAAGTGTGCAACGCCTTGCCCGAAAGCACTCTGGTGGAGTCAAAATGTGGGATGTACATCTTCTCCTACAAAAGAAGCATGATCTAATCCCTCAAGTGATGGTCAATAACACCTACAGAAAGCAACTAACGTAGCTCATGGAATCAAGTGAGATCATCATCAAAGTTACCTCGCACCATAATGTATTAGAGTGGGCCATATTTAATGGAACAAGACAGTAAAGTACATCACACAAGCTTCATCTTCAAATGTCTTCCTATGTAATGTCCTCGACCACTTAGGAAGCTTATGACGGAGTCCACTAGCCTAAAGTGGTTCCCATAGGCTTAAGTAGACAAATATTTAATAAAGGGGACTTAAATTGCCTAAGGAAAACATAATAAAGTCCAAAAATGAAAAAGGGTGATCATTCCTAGGCAAGTGAAAGTCACTTTAACTTTATAAAGGGAAATATCATAAAGTTACTTTATAAAAGTTGATTTAATAAAAAGGAAGGTAAAAAGGTAACCCTAAACTCATGAAATAAGGAAAATGAGAAAACACTCCTCATTTGTGCATTTATGAGTATCGAAAAAGAGTTTTTAGAGAGAGTCTGAAGGAGAAGCTTAAAGTTTTAGAACCCTAGTCACCATAACAAACTTTGGTGCTGAAACTATACACCATAGTTTGGATCTGAGCTTTGATGGAAAAATAAATAAATAAATAAATTAGTCAATAGTAAATCCTTTAGATGTTATCAGTCGATTTTATTGATTGATGTATTTTTCATAAATCTTTCTTACAGGTGATGGTTGACCTTAGACACTGTAAGACTCGCTCCTTTGTTTTCGTTGAACATGCTGAAAAAAAAAAACAAAACATCGCATATGTTTAAAGGATTCCAAGGTCCTTGCTAGGATTAATCATTTACATCACCGTAAATTAAGTGAAATCATCGAGATAGAGAAAAGATATAATACCCTATATAAGGACAATGGATGGAAGAATAACAGTTCGTGGTCTCTTTCCTTTATTCCTAAGCCCCTTCATTTTTGTTTTTCTCCCCTCCTTGATTGACAAGGTTGGTGCCTTAGAAAGTCCAAGTTGGTGCTTGGCAAATATAGGATTGGTGTCCTTGGAGTTGGCACTCCTAAACTCAAGGTCGGTGCCTTGGATAAGATAGGTTTCGAGCCCTAGAGGATCGGAGTCCTTAAGAAACCAGGTCGGAACCTGTACCAAAGAAGGGTTGGTGCCCTAGGGGTTGGAGGCTCTAAACGCAAGGTTAGTGCCTTGAGAAGATAGGGTTGGTACCCTAGAGGTCGAAGCCTCACAAAAGTCCAAGTTGGTGCTTGGGAATAGGTTGGAGCTTGGGAGATTGAAGATCAGTGTCTTCATCTAGGGTTGGAGCCCTATATATATTGTATTTAATTTGTCATAAATATTATATTAATAAAATCATTTATCATATTGTTCATTTTGTGTTCTAAATATAAGTGATTTAACTGGTAAAAGTAACAACTGAAAAGGAACACTGATTTACACCCCCCCACTATATCCAACAATTGGTATTAGATTCAGTACCTTCACTCAAAGCCTAACAGCTTGAAGGCTTATCATTAAAACACAAATGGTGAAGCCAAGGAAGAAAGTCTCCAATCCTCCTAAAGATGTGTCTCTCTCAACCACCGAAATTGAAGTCAATCAATTTGTGAAGGCTCCATTGTTCAACGGAAACTTTAATATATGGGAGGCAAGAATGAAGAATTTCTTAAAGGCTAAAGGCATTGAAGTCTGGAAATCGGTGATTGTTGATAGCATGATGGATGGAGAATCCAAGGAACATAATACAAGAGCAATGAAAGTAATCTTGAATGGGCTACCTGATTCTATGAAGGCCAATTTTGAAAAATGTTCGTCAGCAAAAGGCATATGGGATCAATTTAATGATCTTCACTCAAAAGGAGTGTTGACAATGATCTCTAGTCAAGAAAATGATGGAAAACAAGAAGGAAATCCAAACACCATCAAGGAAGCTGAAGATAAAAGTGATGACATCAAGGCTAAAGAAGACCTAGAAGATGAAGAGAATGAAAAATATTCTGAAGAAGATCTCCTCACTAAATGTATCGCTGCCATGGAAGAGATTAACAGTTTGAAAAAGGAAAATGAGGAACTTAAGAAGAACGCGCAAGTTGGCGACCAAGATAAGACAAGGAAAGAAGTTGACCTTGTCAAGATTCAAGTACAAGAAAGAGATGAGGAGCTTGCCAAGATTAAGGAAGAAATTCATCAAAACAAGAGAAAGCATCATGAAGAAGTCATATCCATGGCAAATCAATTGGATAAGGCAAACAAACGGGGGGATACCTTGTCAAGCCACCTTGAACAAAGGCACAAGAGCTTGAACAAACTTGAAGCAAAGATTGGTCAATACAAGGAAGAGGTCTCCTCCCTTAGATCTCAACTAGAAAAGGCAAGGAAACAAGCACAAGGAGCTGAGAAGTTGATGGAAGCTTTGACATCCATGGAAGGACAAGTTGATAAAGCAAAAAAAGAGAGAAACACCATGATATGCCAACTAGAAGAAAAGGATGATGGCATCACCAAGTTAAAATCAGAAATCACTTCTCTTAAGGCCCAATCATGTGAAACAACCAAGATGAAGGAAGAAATGGAGATCATTCTATCAAAGAAGGATGAAGAATGCAAGAAAATGAAGAAAGAAATTGTCTTTCTTAAAAAGGAAGTTGACTAGCTGATAAGAACTTAAGAAATTCTCAAACCCTAGATGACATCCTAAGTCATCAAAGGTCTCCCCTCGATAAACCAAGTCTTGGCTATGCAGGGGAATCCTCAAGAAAGAATGATGTGAACCCTAATGCTTCAAACAACAAGTATGTGAGGAAGCCGGAAAGAAATGTTGATGCTCCCAGTTCCATCAAAGGCAAGGAGAAGAGTCAAGACAACTATGGAGGAAACCCTCCTCCAAGAAGAAATGCAGATGGTGTCAAGGATGCAAAAAGCAATGGTTATGATCAAAGGATCCCAAGGCAAAAAGAATTTAAAAGTACATCAAGGAAACCTTCTTCTCCTAGGTACCAAAGTATATTTCTTGGTTATTGTTATCCTTGTACAAACTTTGGACACGTGGCAAAAGATTGTAGGGCATATCACAAAGATATTTATTATGGTCCCTGTCAATCTCCGAGAAAAAATTTTGCAAGAAATCATGAATTCTTATTCATGAACAACATAGAATGCTTCAAATGTCATAACATTGGTCATATGGCACGTAATTGTAACTTGACTTGGGCTCATACACAAGCTAGAACCATGCCAGAGAAACAAAAAAAAAAAGAGAGTTACACAAGTATGGAAAAAGAAGCAAATACAATCCGAAAATATCTTGAACTCTCCAGCCAACAACACATGTTGACCTAATCTTTGACAATCTAGCATTTGATGGGGAGACTCTGCCAAAAGAACCGTGCATACAATTAAGGGGAGCATATGATGATTAAGCATTCTTGCAGAAGCTATCCATATCCTTGATGAGTCACATGGACAATCATCCCTTGATAGCATCTCTTGGGAGCAATTCCATTGAAGAACATGATCTCTTATTCATCCATGAACTATTATTAAATATCTTTTCCACTTGATCACTAAGTAGGTAATCTTTCATGAGTTAGTGAAGGTCGTGCTGACAGGAAGAGTTGGTTGATCACATGAATGAATGTAAGCACATCTATCATGGACCACATTGCCAGAAAGAAGAGCACCATGATAGGAGTAACGTACCTATGAAGAACTACTATTCAGGAAGAAAAGAAGCAGTTCAACAGGGGGAGTGCTTGGACATGCCTTTTGCCATTGATGTCAAAGGGGGAAAGAATATTAGAAAGGGCAAGAATATTTTCATCAATGACAAAGGGCAAGATTGATAATCTAGGTTGTCATTGACGTCAATAGTTGATCAATGATATAGCAGTAATTGTATGGAAATTATTCTTGAGATGCTACAATGTCATTGATGAAGATGTCAAGTCACTAATGAAGAAGTGTTAGGTGCCATTCATGTACCTTGATCAACTAGGAGCTTTGATGAAGAAACCAAACAAAAGTAAGCTCATCCATGAGAAGCCCATCCATGAAAAAATGATGTTGTCCTATATTTCTGCACTAAATAACGACCAGTCACATTAAAATTTATTTTTCACCTCCTTAGAGGCAGAATCCCATCATGAGACCTTCACCATCTTGAAGAGCATAGTTTTTCCTTTCCAATGAGCTATTATACAGCCCAAAACTCCAAGCGATTTGAAAGTTATGAATTTTTGAAGTTAAATTAGTAAATCTGGACATGGAGCCAACCTAAGAAACTACACAAGTCAGCCTCCAAACAAGGACGTGTCCTTTTTTCATTTTGTTGTATGAAAACCACTATTTATAAGGTTTCAGAGCTCATTCTTTTGTCATTAATTCGGTGCAAATTTCATAGAACATTTTTTTACCCAGGGAGAAGATAGATGCACAGTTTGAAGAGTGTTTTTATTTCTGTTTTGGATCAAGTAAAGAAGGAAAAACTTGCACATCTGTGGAAAGAATCAAACTAGGATACAAAAAGCACTCATCTCAGCTCAGACCTGTCGTTTAGACTTGTTCCTAGAATTTCGGACATGTGCCTAAAATTTCGGAACTGTTCCTAAAATTTCAGACTTGTGCCATCTAAATGCTTGGACCTGTGGCAGAGGATCTGTGACATATAAACCTTGAAACAATGACAAATTCAGACTTGTGTGAAGTGACAAATCAGCTTGTGCTTGTAAACAGACTTCTGGTAGCTTTTTAAGCAGTGTTTGAAGCAACCAATTGATAGATCTGAAGGAGCCTTTTGGCTGTTTTTGGCATCATTTGAGGACAGCGTTGGAGCAGAAATAAAAGTATCGAAGAGCAGATCTAGTGGAGTTGTTGATCCGTTTGTAGGGTTGTTGAAGAAGACATTTTGGAGCATTATAGTGACATATTTTGACAGAGTCCTACAATCATTTTAGAGCAGCCTAACGACATCTTTTGGAGCAGCCCACTGACATCTTCAGAGCAGACTAAAGACATTTTTTGGAGATATCTAAAGACATTTGTTGAAGAAATCTTACAGTAGTGTTGAATTCATATTGTGGACCTGTCTTAAAGGCATCTTGTGAAGAAACCATTGAAGAATTTTTGTGTTGACGTGAAGACTATGTTGGAGCAGAATTGTTGAAAACTTATTGAGATGATATAGAGCAGGCATCTTTGTCCACATTTGGAACAATATTGGAGACAGTATTGAAAGCATCATTTGTGTTAATTTGGAAGCAACTTGGAGCATTAGTAAAGGGTGTTTTGGAAGAACTATCGAAGATATCCTTGGAGTCAATCTCTTGGACTTTTGAGCATTCTTAAATACTTGGAGACACCCTTGGAGACCATGATGCACTAGCCATCATGAGGTGACCTTAGAGAAATTGTTTGGGTACGATGAAGAGCAATTGTGACACCTTCTAAGAGAACAAGGTTGTCATTGATGACAAGACATGGAGACTAAAGTGAAGGCATTGCTGAAGATTTACAGAGCTTGTTGAAGAAGATATTGGGAGTCATGAAGTATCACCAAAACATACCTAGGCAAAGTGAAGTGATAGGGTTGGAGTCCTTGGGGTTGGTGCCTCAGAATTGACAAGGTTGGTGACTTAGAAAGTCCAAGTTGGTGCTTGGCAAATATAGGATTGGTGTCCTTGGAGTTGGTGCTCCTAAACTCAAGGTTGGTGTCTTGGATAAGATAGGGTTGGAGCCCTAGAGGATCGAAATCCTCAAGAAACCAAGTCGGAACCCGTACCAAAGGGTTGGTGCCCTAGGGGTTGGAGCCTTTAAACGCAAGGTCAATGCCTTGAGAAGATAGGGTTGGTACCCTAGAGGTCGTCGCATCACAAAAGTCAGAGTTGGTTCTTGGCAACAGGTTGGAGCCTAGGAGATTGAAGATTGGTGTCTTCTCTAGGGTTGGGGCCCTATATATATTGTACTTGATTCATTGTAAATATTATATTAATAAAATCATTTATTCATATTGTATATTTTGTGTTCTAAATATAAGTGATTTTAACTAGTAAAAGTAACAATTGAAAATGAACACTGATTCACCCCCCCTCTCAATGTTTCCAACAATCTTAGTGAATTTTAGGATTTTACCATTGCATCTCTACTATAAGTATTTGATTTGTTGATCTCGCTCTCCATCTTTGCCCTGATGATGAACCTTGGTAGGGCTTCAAATCACATCAACCCTAAATTATCGATGTGATTTATCTGGAAGAAAATTACCTAAAACCAAGTGTGAAAGAGTTCCTCTGCCCACAAGTCATAATTTCTCATTGTCTTGGGGTCCAAGCTAAAGAGGAAAGGCACTACAAGTTCCCTAAGTTATATGTTGGGAGGTTACAGTTGATAAGTTAGGTCCCTAGAGGAGAAATAAATTTGAGTGCCCACATTCTTATGTTGGTCGAGATATCCATTTTTTAGTTGAACGCTTGTTATCCAAGGCCAAATCTTTCATGTTCAAGCTTCACCGCATTCATGTACATTGTTGTTGGGCATTCACTACAAAGGGCTTGATTACTGAAGAGTAAATTGACAACATGGTAGCTCATGCCTCTATTGAACGATATTGTGGGTGTATAAGCAGGCCATAGGTTCTCCTTTCTGCGTGGACATAGAGCACATCAAACTAGAACGAGTGGAGTGGGGTTACATTCATTCCTTCAGATCTGTGTGGGTCCCTTTTCCCACAGTCAACAGTGGAGTTGTTGCATCATTTGAGGCTGAAAACTTTAAGGAAAGTGTAGTTGGTCCCATCCTTATCTTGGTTGATTTTGGGGATGTCTCATTATGGCAAAAAAATCCAGGTTTATCCACTCCATTATTCTCTATGCATTACATATTGAACTTGCAATGAATTAAAGTGAAGAACAGTGCAGTTTTCTTGCACTTTGGAAATATATATGTATATATCAGTGGTATGGGAATTCTCTGGGCATTAAATAAATTAATTTGAGTTCTTGAAGTGTCACTTTTGGTTTCCTATTGTTCATTGTGATCATCTTTCTAAGTTAAATTTATAAGAAATCACTTACAGCAGAGTACAATTAAATTGTCTGAACAAGGTCTGCACTGAGAAAACATAACAAAACTCAGAAATTTTCATATTGGAATCTTACAGTGGTATCAGAGCCTTGGCTCAGTCATGATGATTGTTAAAAAAATCAAACCTCAAGAGTTTGCTTGCGGCCTGACAGTAGTTACAAGACAGAGGAAAACCATTATATAGGGATTACATATAGAAGGAGACATACCTACAAAGAACCAACTCCCCTTACATAAGAAGACATCCCTGATATCAAAAGTGAAGAGACACCAGAAAAGGGAAAGGAGATAGGAAACACTTGAAATTGAAGGGCCTGATATGGGAGATAATGAGGAACAGGCCTTTAACAGTGTGCTCAGCGTTATAAATGACTTGGCCAAGGGCCAAAAATAGATGGTGGACTTGATGAGAGGCATGAAAAACACAGGGACTTTTGTTGGGAAGGAGCCATTGAATGGGGAAGGGTCCAACAATGTTGAGGGCAACCAGGCCCGTACTCATGTGCAGAGCCCATCACGCACTGCTGGTAAAATGCCCAGACCCAATATGCCTCACTTTATACATGAGATACTAGAGGACATATCTTAGCAGTGTAGTCATGGAATTCCCTATGCAGAGTACATGGAGGTGTACAAGGCATTGGAACGGGAGTTTCAATCTACCATGGGCTTTACCCATTTCTACCACCTTTAGCAAAGAAGCAGGCCCAAACCATTTCAAAGGGTTTCAAAGCATAATCAGGAGCTACAGAAAAAATTGGGGAAGGTGACCATCCCCTACTTTGATGGGTCAACCAAGTGTTTAGCTCAATCGTGGGTTCAAAAATCGAATACATATTTCTAGTTACATTAGATAACCGAGGAGAAGGCTATTAAGCTAGCCATATTACATTTGGATGGTGAGGACCATGAGTGGTGGTACCATGGGATGGTGACGTTGGGGCATAGAAGCATCACCTCATACATAGAGTTCACTCAGAGGCTTATTGAGTGTTCTGACAAGAAGGATCCATAGATTCATTTTAGAGAGTTGGCACAGCTCGAGCATACAAGTAGTCTGGAGGCTTACATTATAGAGTTTCAAAGGTTGGCGGTCGTGGTCATAGATATTACAGAGGCCAAATTGGTGATGCTATTTGTAGAGGTGTTGGCAGAACCTCTAAATGGACGGGTCAAGAGTTTTGAACCCACCACACTTCATGCAGCAATCAACAAAACCAGGGACCTACAAGATGTCGCTTCCAAAAATAAATTCACTTCTAAACCTTCTTTCCCTCAGAAGGGTAAAAAGGTTAAGCCATTTCAGAAGGAGTGGATCGGGAAATTGAAGATGGATGAGGAGACTCGAAAAGAGTTGAGGAAGAAGAAACTTTGTTTCAGTTGTCAGGAACCATGGGCACCAGGGCACAAGTGTGTTGATAAAGACATAATGGGAAAGGCTCACTACATTGAGGTGTACTCCGAGAGTGACAATGATGATGGGGATGAGGAGCAGGCAGAGGGACAGATGGAGGGATCAGTACAGGGACAGATATAGGGGAAGATGCACCAGAGTTTTGGAGGTGAATCTTCACATGCAGAGGGAAAATCTCATATTCTTGCCTCTATGTCAGGATTCCCTAGATATCACACTTTCAGAGTTAGAGGGGTTATCGCAAGGCACAAGGTAACAATACTAGTTGATGGTGGAGCTTCTCATTACTTCATAGATGCAAAGTTGGTGGAACGCAGGGGAATTCCTACTGAGGAGCTCGATGGTTTTACAAACGTCATACCAAGGAAATATCAGATGGATTGCAACAAGTATATTCCCAAGCTATAGCTCACCATGGGAAACTATACAGTGTCAAAGGGAATTTTTGTGGTGGATGTTTTAGACACTAATGTGATGTTGGGGTGTCAGTGGCTTTACTACATTGGGAAGTACACCACAAACCAGCGAAACATGTAGATGGAGTTCAACGACCCACTAGATGGTAGGAGGGTGGTCTTAAGAGCCATATGCATAAATACCCACCAAAGCTTGTATCATCCAACCACAGAGGCAATTTTGAGCTAAGGTGATATCAAGTGGGCAGTAGAGTACCTTATTACATATTACAGGCAGCCAGAGCAATTGCAACAGTGCTTGGACGACATTCAGGTATTACTTCATAAACATCATAAAGTTTTTGTTGATATTCCTCCAAGCAAGCCACCGGACAGGGCCTTTGAAGACATCATAGAACTTGAGGAGAGGTGCAAGCAGTGATAACCACTCCTTATCAGCATCCCCATATTTATAAAGATGAAATAGAGAAGGCCATAAAGGACTCTTTAAGGTTGGTTCATATTTGGCAGAGCTCCAGTTTGTTCGCTTCTTTGGTAGTTATGGCTAAGAAGAAGGACGACACCTTGTGGATGTGTATAGGCTATCGGGCTCTCAACAGGAAAACAATCAAGAACCGGTATATTATTCCTAGGATCGATAAGTTAATAAATGAATTGGAAGGGGCGAAATATTTTTTGAAACATCAAATCCAGGTTCGGGAGCAAGACATCCAGAAGACAGTTTTCAAGTGCCACTATGGGCACTATGAGTTTTTGGTTATGCCATTTGAGCTAACTAGTGCTCCCGCAACTTTCCAATCTTTCATGAACCATGTGTTCAATAAGCAATTGTGGAAGTATTTGATTGTCTTCTTCGATGACATTGGTCTACAATAAGACATGGGAAGACCACCTGAGGCACTTGGACGAGGTGTTGGGAATTCTAGAGAAGGAATTATATGCAAAGGAGTCCAAGTGTGAATTTGGCATGACAGGGATGCTCTATCTCAGGCACATGATTGGTTATGATGGGTTATAGGTGCATCAAGAGAAAATTCGGGCAATCATTGAATGGCCCACCCAAAAGAATGTCACAGAACTAAAGAGCTTCATTGGTCTTTGCACTTACTATAGGAAAATTGTTAAGGGGTTTCAAAAATTAACAACTCCTCATGCATACCTCACTAAGAAATGATCCTTTAACTAGTCTAGGAAGTACAAGAAACATTTGAGAAGATGGAGGAGGTGATGAGCATATGCCCTGTGCTTCGTTTACCAGATTTCACCCAACCATTTGTGTTGGAATGCAACTCTTTAGGGACGAGGATAGGAGCAGTTCTTATGCAAAATCAGCATCCCATAACATTTGAAAGCCACAAGCTCAGAGATTATGAGTTGCATTATTCAATCTATGGATAAGGAGATGTTGGCTATAATGCATTCATTGGCCAAATTCAGGCAGTATCTAGGGGGTGCAGATTTAAGATAAAAACATACCATTATAGCCTGAAGTTCATCATGGGGCAAAAAGAATTGAGTGAGAGGCAGCGAAAGTGGTTAAGCAAGTTGTAGGCTAACAATTTTGAGACAAAGTATGTCAAAGGGCAAGAATAACATAGTGGTTGATGCTTTATCGAGGATGCCTCCCACTTTCACACTCATAAAGATGACAGAAGATTGGAAATTGTTGATGTTGGTGGAGTATTCAAAGAATAAATTTGCTTGTGAAGTTTTGGAAGGATTGATTTGTGATGATAGGTATCGGGTTATGAATGACATTATTTACTAAGGACTGGATCTATCTAGTGCCGAGATCAAAATTCAGAGAGACAATCATGCAAGCAACTCACAACTCACCCTTGGCAGGGCATCCGGGATATCTAAAGACCTACAAGAATATTAGGGAGAGGTTCACTTGGAAAGGTCTCAAGTTGGATATGTTAATATTTATGAAGGAGTGCAACACTTTCCAACAAAACAAGACAGAGAACACCCATCCAGCAAGTTTATTGTAGCCCCTCCTCATCCTGAAGCAGAAGTGGGAGAGCATTTCCATGGACTTGATCATTGGCTTACCTCCGATACAGTGCAAAGATTGCATATATATGGTGGTAGACAGACTCACAAAATTTACCCATTTCTTTGCCATATCAAAATATTCAGCGTCGCAAGTGGTAGAGTTATTTTTAAGGAGATCTTAAGATTGCATGGGTTGTCAAAAACCATTGTCAGTGATAGAGATCGCAGCTTTATGGGCGGATTCTAGCAAGAGCTTTTCAGACTTGTGGGGACTGAGCTAACTTTGAGCACTAGCTACCACCCATAAACTGATGGGCACACAGAGACAGTCAACAAGTGGTTGGAAGGCTATCTCAGGAATTATGTGACTAGCCAACAAAAGACATGGGTAAAGTGGTTGCACCTTGGAGAACACTGCTACAATACCACTTTCTACATGTCCATTGGCATGACTCTCTTCAAAGCCCTATATGGCTATGACACCCCAACTTTTGCAAACAAGATATTTGGGGATAGTCGAGCACCATTGGCCAAATATTGGATCCAGGAGAGCCAAGACATTTTGAAAGTCCTCAAGGACAATCTATAGATGGCTCAAAATCAACAAAAATTATATGCAGACATGCATAGGTGGTGCACAGCTTAGAAGTGGGAGATATGGTATACCTCTATCTTCAGCGCTGCAGGCAGTCATCATTAAAAACAAAAGGGGTGGAAAGTTGAAACCCAGGTTCTACAGGCCATTCAAGATTTTGAGACAAGTAGAAGTGGCCTATGAACTCGAGCTTCCGGAAAGATGTAAAATTCACGTCTTTCATGTCTCGTGCCTCATAAAGGCATTGGGGTAGCACGTTGTTGTTTCCTCGAAACTTCCACCATTGGATGAGGAAGGAGTATTGGTCTTAGTTCCTAAAAAGGTCCTAGATACACTGGACAGGAAGATGCGGGACAGAACAATCAAGTACCTAGTAATGTGGAAGGATTTACAATTTATTGGTAGAGGATGTTGCCTGGGAAGGTGAACAGGTGCTCAAACATCCGGAATTGAAATTGCTCGAGGATGAGCAATCTTGGGCAAGGAGGACTGTAATGTCCCTACCCACTTGGGAAGCTTATGACGGAGTCTGCTAGCCTAAAGTGGTTCCCATAAGCTAAAGCAAGGAAATATTTAATAAAGGGGACTTAAATTGCCTAAGGAAAACATTATAAAGTCCAAAAAGGAGAAAGGGTGATAATTCCTAGGCAAGTGAAAGTCACTTTAACTTTATAAAGTGAAATATCACAAAGTAACTTTAAAAGTTGATTTAATAAAAAGGGAAGGTGAAAAGGCAACCCTAGACTCATAAAAGAAGGAAAATGAAGAGAATCTCGTCATTCTTACATTTGTGAGTTTGGAGAAAGAGCTCTTGGAGAGAGTTTAAAGGAAACGCTTAGGGTTTTAGAACCCTAACTGCCATAGCAGACTTCGATGTTGAAACTAGACACACTAATTTGGTTCTAAGAGTGAAATCACCCAAATTTCACCATTGAGTTTCACTAGAGAAAAACATTTTTAGTGAACAGTGAATCTTTGAGGTGTTATTAGTTGATTTTATTCACTGATGTATTTTTCATAAATCTTTCTTACAAGTGAAAGCCATGGACAAATCTGGAAGTTTGGTGTAAGAAAATAGGAGCCATTAAAAAGTGCAAGCACCAAACCCAAGAGTGAACGAGTTCCTCTACCCACAAGTTAGAATTTCTCATTGTTCTATGGTCTGAGCTGAAGAGGACAGGCAGTACAAGTTCCCTGAGTTATATGTTGGGAGGTTACAGTTGATAAGTTGAGTCCCTCAAGGAGAAATAAATTAGAGTGCCCACATTCTTTTGTTGATCGAGATATCCATTTTTGAGTTGTGTGTTTGTTATCCAAGGTTGAGCCTTTCATGTTCAAGCTTCACCACATTCCTGTACATCGTTGTCGGGCATTCACTACAAAGAGGTCAGTTAACGAAGAGTAAATTGGAAGTGTGGTAGCTCGTGCCTCTATTGAACAATAGTGTGTGTGTATAAACAGGCCATAAGCTCTCCTTTCTGTGTGGACATAGAGAACATTAAACTAGAACGAGTGGAGTGGGGTTACATTCATTCCTTCATATCTACATGGGTCCCATTTCCCACAATCAACAGCGCAGTCATTGCATCATTTGAGGTTGAAAACTTTAAGTAAATCGTAACTGGTCCCACCCTTATCTTGGTTGACTTTGGGTTTGTCTCGTTATGGCGAAAATTCCCAAGTTTATCCACTCCATTATTCTCTATGCATTACATACTGAACTTGTAAAGAATTAAAGTGATGAATAGTCCAGTTTATTTGCACTTTGGAAATATATATGTATATATCAGTTGTATGGGAATATTTTGAGCATTTAATAAATTAGTTTGAGTTCCTGAAGTGTCAATTTTGGTTTCCTATTGTTCACTGTGGTCATTTTTCTAGGTTAAATTTATAAGAAATCACCTATAGAAGAGTACAACTAAATTGTCTGACTAAGGTCTGCACTGAGAAAACATAACAAAACTCAAAAATTTCACATTGGAATCTTATATCCTATCTTTAAGACTTGAAAGCAAATTATTCCACTTGAGTATGGAAGAGTTATCAGCAAGCCCTATTAGGTGCTTCCAACCTCAATGGAAGGAACAATTAATAGGCTGACCAATCAATTAAAGGGTGTAAATGAAAGAGTGAAATGGATTGGGGTTTGAAATCATGGAAGATGCCCCTATGGTGTACCATCTATGCAACCAATGTACTTGCAAAGTAATATATGGAGAGGCAACAAGCGTAGAATCTCAATTACCTTTCCTTGCCTATTTTTAACACCCCTCAAGTCCACCCTTTTCTTCAATAATATTATTTATTTTCATGGATAGCTTGAGTTACAAGTTTCAATAGATGCATCAAATACCCCCTAAGATGTCCTCACTAGGGTTGGGACATTCAAAAGTTCCTTTTATTTAGATAGATCGTGATATGCCAAAAATTGGGTGAAGGCTAACAATGGGGGTAAAACTCAAGTTAGGGTTTTGTCCACACACTTTATGTTAGGCCCCTATACTACTAGTGTAACCCCTTATTATTATTAGTACAACCCCCTTATTATATTGATGTACCCATGTAGTGCCCATATTGTTTCTATTGTGCCCCATAGAAGCCCACTATTGTTATTATTGTGCCCTTACATTATTATTGTTATGTCGGCTCTGATTATGTTATGAGCCCTTAGACTCTTATATATAGAAAGGAGGTCTTTTCATTTGTATCATCCAAGAATTGTTCATTTATGTAATGTAAAGGAGGTTGCCCCCTCGAAGAGGCTGAATTCTACGTCGTTGATCTATCTTTTCTATCTTTTCCTGAGCTGGTTTCATAACATATTACAAGCCTGCTTACCATGTTCATAGGGAAATAGTTTAACTGACATTACCAATACTGCATACCAAAACAGGGTAATGGCTTGAAATTGCAAGACAAGGAGTCTCATCGCGAGCTAGCTTGTTCAGTTAGATTACTACCAGTGAGTGGCATTGTCAACAGCTGGCCGCCAAACCAGGGCAATGGCTTTTTATCCTGTAAATGACAAAAAAAAAGAAAGATGAACAAAATATGAAAACATGTTTTGAATTCATTTTGATAATCACACTCTTAATTGGATGGGACAATGGACAATTACATGGTTAAAAGGTATTCGTGTCGAAACTATAAACGTTTGCTGGCAGCAGAGGCTCTACCTATGACATACAAGTTTACTATAAAGGTTGATTTGGAAAGATTTTCCATTTTTATCATTATAAACCAATAAAGGCACATTTAAGACTTAAAATGTACTTATTTCAAGTTAGCAAAGGGAGGAAGTTAGCAAAATTAGTTTCATGATATTCAGAATGCATAAATAGCTAATTATATCAGAATTTTCCCCTTTTAGTTGAAACTCTATTTTGAAAAAGCTTAAGTATTTTTTATTTTTCCAGAGATAACTGGTTCTTCCAGTGAAACGCCAATTGTTGTGCTCTACAAACAACCCCCCCATTTCATATCATTTTTATTCATAAAACATCAACCTCTGAAATGGGTCCCTTTAAATTAAAATTGATATCAATACTTTTATTGTTCAAAAAGTCCGATAATCAAATGAATGCATTTTATAAAACCCTTTTTGAACAAACCCATTTAAAGAAATAAAGTGAATCTTGGTCATTGTGATAAAGCGATCGCAAGATCGCATATCGCAATGACATAAGAAATATATATAAGTGGCACAAAGGTTTTCGTCGATGCGATATCGGCGTTCAGCTATCGGCAATATCCAATCCACATCTCAAAGCTCCCTATGCCATTAGCCCCGATGCGATGCGCAATCGGCGATCGACGGTATCCAATACACATCATTAAGGCGCACTTGTCATACACCCGATGCGATGTGATAAAGCGTATTTTTCAATAAAAAGCCATTAAGTGATGGGATAGCACAATTCGTTCATATTTAAAGCTTGATCACTTATGCTCAGCCGCCAAAACGTCCATTGCATGCTTAAAGGAATTATTCACCCGAATAACGATATAATGGGCATTTAAAGGATGACAGGTTTTTATACGGCCAATTAATGGGATCATGTCTTAAAATCTTTCTATGGATTGTGTTCGCGCCCATTTTAAAGGCTAAATATCTTATTACGGTCCTATTCATATGTTATCATCACTTGCAAGTTTTCATTGTTATCTCTCTATATTACGCGCAATTGCCTCTCTGTGCAGAATTCATCCATAGACAGAAGTTTGAGCAAGATGGGAAAGAAATCCAAGAAGACTGCGGGTGCTTCCGCTCCACCAGTTGCAGGACAAGCTGCTATAAACAAGAAGAAGGGCCTAATATCTGATACTACATGCACGGGTCTCACCAGAATTACTTGGCAAGAAACTTACGACCTAATTGAAGCCGAGAAACCACAGAAGACGGTAACAGAAGCTAACGTGGATTTACTACGGAAGTCCAATTATACTCTCAAAGATTTAGCCGACTCTTTCCTTCATAGAATAGCAGCCAGGGAGAAAATTCTCCCATACATAGACATTTTTCGATGGTCGATGGAAGAAATCCCAATCTTGGACAGAACTTTCAGCACCAGAGATGGGAGGATTTTCGGATCATTCAAGGCCGATGACCTAAGGCAAATGTATCATTTTCCCGAGCCAGAGAAAATATATAACAAGGACTTCCTAGAAAAGTTTGCAAGTGAAAATGAAATTGAATTCGAACCCATCAAGGATTGGAGACAAAATCTGAACAAGCACAAACAGGAATCTTCCGGTAAGTACTCAGTTGATTCTTTGGCTTCTCCTTATTGTTATGCGGCGATAATGATGTGTAGGCTATGGGGATTGCATGACTCTTCTAGTTTTACCATAGAAATGGTTCCTCTTATGGAGGCAGCAATAAACAGTGTAAATATGGATTGGGCTACTATTCTCTCGGATAAACTAGCAGTACCTGTTCGTGATTTTAGAAATAAGACTGTGGTCACTGAAAGCAAAATCCCCCCATTTTATTATAGTGCATATATCTTAGACACATTATGTTTCAATTCTGAATTTCCTGTCCATGGTTGGAGGTGGACTACACAGGACCCCTCAACCATTCATATATATCACCAAAAATTGTGGAAGTCTTCTCACAAACACCACCTATATCAAATCTGCAATGGCTTTATGGTGCCCATTTACTATTCCATTTTTGCTAAACCCATTCTGAAGATTTCCTATCAAGCTTCCTTTGATTTAGCAGCAGTGGCAAGTTGTTTTGGAGAAGAGAAATTTACCTATATCAGAGTTTACGGCAGCCAAGCCGACCCACATGTTCTCCCTTTATATATTCCAGATAAGCTGCTAGCAAGTGAAATTGCGTATCAGATTATGGCTGAAAGTACTACACAGACTCTCAAAAGAGAAAAGAAAAGAGGTTGGCCCTCTTTTCCCTTGAGGTGTGGTGCTTATACGCTGCATGATCTCAAACATGCAGAAAAGGAAGCCACAAAGATTCAATCTTTAACTCTGGCCACAATCACAAACAGGGCATTTGATCCAAAGCAAGTTGCCTATGCCGCATTAGAACAGGCCAAATTGACAAAGTTTGAGCATCAGGAAGATATATTTGATGACCTGTTCACTTCAATTGAAACCATAGGTCAAGCTAAAGAACTTGCTAGGATGAAATATAATGATGAAGGGTTGATAGAGTTCAATAAACTTAGAGAACAAAGGTTGCAAACTCTGCCTCTAGATTTACTAGCAACGACCCCAGCGACATCGTCAAGCGAGTCTGGTCGGCAACAGTTAAAGGAACCTCCCTGCTATAACAAAAGATCATAATAAGGAGCAAGAGGAAAAGCAGAGGAAAGAACAAGAGGGAAAGCAGAGGAAGGAGCAGGAAGAACAGCTAAAGAAAGAGCATGAGGATAGACAATAGAGGGAACAAGAGGAGCATAAGAGGAAAGAGTAGGAACAAGTACAGAATGAGTCTCAAACTGAGAAAGGGCAACAGACCACCACTGATGTCAATGTGGACACTACCACAGACCCTAAATTGCTCGAGGAATGGCAAAAATTTCATTCTATCATCAATGGATTAGAAGGCTCAAAAGATATAGACACTTCTAAGACTAACGACATGCAAGACGTTACTTCACCTCAGGTTCTAAGTGGAACCAACGGCCCACCCAAGTCTAAGGATGTTGAGATAATTCCAAAAGACCCCACCGATCAAATCATTCTTCAGGTAGAAGATATTCCTCCTTTGGATGTTTTCTACAGCCCAAGGCATAGAGCAGTTGTAAAGCGATCAAGGAAAAGATGAAGGATTGATCAACCTTCTATCTTTCCAAAGCAAACAGTCACGGGTAATATAGTATGGAAGGAGAAATTGGACCCCTCCGATGACCTAACAAAGTTGTCACAGTATGCTGGAGCCTATTTGGCGGCAACAATCGACAAAGCATCGGAGGTAAGCCTTCTATTGAAGAATAAGGACCAAGAAATCTCAGCATTGCAGGCGGAGTTGGCTGAGACAAAGCAGAAGGCAGCGTAAGCAGAGGAGCAGTTGCTGGCACAACAGCAAATCAACAATCAATTAACCCAGTAATTGCAAGCAGAAAAGCAAAGGATCGACCAAAGTGCGATCCAGAAACAAAAAGAATTGACGGAGGCATTGGCACAATTAAGAACAACAAATGAACAAATGATGAAAACCAAAGATGAGCAAATCGCTCAAATGTCATCGCAGCTAGAAAAAATGAAAGGTGCTTCACAAGTGGCAGAATTCAAAAAAGAAGCATCGTTGATAAACCATGTGTTAATATCTCAGGTTAGACTATTGTGTCAACAGATCGCTCAAGTTGAGCCACTATGCGAGTTAACTACATCTATAAATCAGTAGGTAGAGGAGGCCAGGAATGAATTAGATCAAGCCGAAGAGGCCATTACTGCATATATTGACTGGCAAGATTCTGATCAAGGAAAAGCAACAAATTTGCCTAGGATACTTAAAACATATAAGGATATACTTTTCACAGAATGGCGCACTCAGGTGATGAAAGCAGACAGCGGCTTCAAGATGCAAATCAACTTCTAGCAATCTAGTTGACTTAGTCAACAACACTCTCTACTTGGCAAATATGATTTCCCAATGTACACCACGAAAGATGACAACAACAAATACATTGGAGCAATCATGTTATCCTGAGTTAGAAGAAAAGGGAAGATTAATCGCCAGGATTAATAGTTTAAACTTGGATGCATATTGGCTCTTCCTAATTAAGCCACATATAGAAAGAGCCACCCTTAAGTGTTTAATAGATGCAATCGGGTGTATAATTCCCAATATTCAAGATGCCACCTATGCTTCCCAGCTCAGTTCGTGCCTCAACAAACCTTCAGAAGTTGAGCCAGTGCTTGAAATAAATAAGCTTAGATTCAAAGGAAAGCAGCCGACTTGATGAATCACCCTCCAGCTTGCCAGATCGCTAGCCAAAATAGGATCAAGAGTTATTGATATCAATTTAGTAGCATTTCTATTTAGTAGATATTTAAATTAGTATTGTATTTATAGACCGTTTCATGTTTTTAAAAAGGGTCGTAGAATTTTGTAAGAGACTTAATAGACTGAAGTTTGCACTACTGTGCTTCAGTCGATATTCTTTTATGAAACTTGACCAGTTGTTCTTAATTTAATGAGGAAGCTTCTTTATGCAATTGTGCACTATTGTGGTTGATTGAGAATGTTTTTGCGTTAAAGGAAGAACTGCACATAGAAATTGATATCTGGGAGTGTCACGCAGCTCATATGGTATTTTTATCTATGTCTGAATTCATTCCGTTTATATGAATTGTTATGTAATTATTTTTGCTATCGTTAATTATATGCATGCGCTATAACAGCAGATCTTATTCATTCCACTATTGGATGTTTAGTGATGTGCCTTTGCTTTTAATCATGTGTATGACAATGATATAGATGTTTAAAGTGTGGTAATTTCGCTTCAATCGCTCTGCTTAACTATTTAGGCAAAGCATTCTTAAATGAATTAATATCTATGTTGGAAAGATACAGTCATCTATATGCTTGTCTTTTAGACACAGAACATCAAACGCTACGCTTTAGAGCTCAATAGATTCCCGGGATAGTTTCATTTATTTATATTTCTGTTAATATTTTTAGCCTTTCGCTCACCGCTAGTGTAATCTATAAATCATTCACCCATCCCATTTATCTATTTCTGGGAAACTGGTC
>APFE030317955.1:0-11187 GCA_000404065.3 Pinus taeda | reverse complement strand
GGAGTCACATAGGAACACAAGCATGGCTCTGCTGCTAGTGAGCCTGGTTAGGACCCCGACAGAGTTACTTGCATCACCTCCCTATGCAAGAGGCCTCTCTCTTGTTTCACCTTACTCATTTTTCATTTTTTGGCTTTTCATTTTTTTCATTTTTCATTTTCACTGTGCATAACACTTATTCATTTTAGAGGTAGAAGAGGGATCCCGACTTATTGAAAGCAAAGGAGGTTGTTCCAGCAGATAAGTAGTTTATTATATCTCTGACATGCCTGTTAAGGTTTTTCCCCTGTTACACAACATCTTATCACTATCCCTGTACTCCCCATTCCTTGATCCTGGAGGACCTCTACAGTGAACCCCACATGCTTTGCCTTCATGGAGAAACACCCATTGTGTCCCTCTTCATGAGCAGATCAATTCCCTTTTGCGCCATTTCCCCTGAAACTTCTGTTTTGCCCAGTTTACAAGACTGGCGCTAATGACATTTGTCTCCCCCGCGCTGATGTGCAGAGATTAGCACTACTCCTCGCGCCGACTGGAGCAACTGAGCTGTGTTCCAGTCATGCCGATCTTGTTATGGATTTTTTTTTAAACTAGGAGCCAAAGCTTCCAACTCTAGAAGCTTTGTAGCAGAAGTCTGGTAAATGGTTTGACCGAATGGGGTCAAGGATGCCAGTTTTGGATCCTTTCCCCTATAATGATGGAACTACCTCAAGGGATAAGCCCTTCTCCCATGAGAAGAGGATCCATCTCCAATCCATTTTTCCTTTATAAACCTCCCTTCTTCCAAGCACAAACTAGTGTTGATGTTGGTGTGTTTGTGTTATTTTGGTTTGGAGTAGATAGCAAGCTATTACTAGTTGTAGCTATCTAGTTGTATGAGGGAGAAGTGTGATTTGGTTTGGAGTGAAGCCTAAAGGGAAGAGCCTTAAAACTATTGTTGATTGAGGCCATCATGGAATGCTAGCAAAAGTGTGTGGGAACCTGGTATTGTCAGAGGAGGACTGCAACATCAAGACAAATGGTTGTAATCTCTCTTTAATATTAATATATGCAACTATTGATTGATTTCCTACATGTTTTGTCATCTTACATATTCATGGCTTAATGTTTCTTGAATTTTTAAGTAGGTTGAATTACAATTTGTCTATTATCATGTTTGTTGTTTGCTATTGTTTACTTGTTTCAGGTGCTTGAAGGAGGAAGCGAGAGATAGCTGGAGTGAGCAAGCAAGGACATCATCAAATAGGATAAGCGGACTAAGAGGTAGGCCCTCTTATTTGGTCCTAACCTAAGGAAATCTTCCATAGAATGTATCTGTTGTGGCTAGACCCATTATTGGGCTAGAGGAATTCATTCGTGTCTGCACTTACAATTTTACTTCACCACAAATTGGCGACTCCACTGGGGATAACAATCCTTTTGTTTGTCTTGGATTTCATGATTCCGTGAGAACTTTTCTAGTTCCACTTTGTCCCTTTGGTTCTGTTTCTTTTCTCTTGCTTACTCGTATGAGTCTAAAATTCATAGTAGCAGATCTGGTCCCTGTTTCAATTTTTTTTTCCTTAGCTCCCTCGATCAACGCACTTAATTCGCTGACAGTCATGCCGACCAGTGCGAGTTGCTAAGAAACAATCACGCCGACCAGCCTCTAGCGCTTGTTGTCAGTTAGGCAGTTGCACTAATGCCTATAAGTGAAGATTAGGGCTTGACCCCAATCTTGGCCAATGTGTTATGCTCTTGTGGTTTTTACCCTGTAAGCCTTTTGTACCATTTTCTCCATGATTAGAAAGCTACTTTTCATTAGGTTTTTTTTGCTTGTTGGCTTATCATATTTCTGCTTGATTGATTGAGTCATTGAGTGGCCAACGACACCAGGGCATCTAGTGAGTCATCCTTTCAGTAGTTTGTGAACTCAGTAAGTTGGGTTGTAGGTGTACTTACTCTTTGCATTTTGTTTTTTGGTCCTTTTATGACTTTGACCTCCTTTACACAAGTTTGAAAAGTTTTCGTTTGCTTGCCTAAACATTTCTTTTCTGGCATAGATTACATTGTTGGCCTTGTGATTGGTAAAGTTAGTGTATCATTAGTCTAAATTAGTTTCTCTTTTCACATGTTCATTTGCTTGAAGAGCTTATTGTCTCGAGGACTTTTTCATTGAAAGATTAATATGCGAAAAGCTTGTTTCATGGTTTCATGAAAGAGTATGAAATTATAGCTTGTTGCATCATTACATTACCATAACTTGCATCATTGAAATACTAGGATTGCATCGGCATTTGAAAAAGGAAGATAACTTGTTTGCTTTTGAAAGGAATAATAGATAAGTGCTTATCAGGAAATTAGGAATTGGAATGCATTTTTCATTAGTTTATTTTTGAAAAAGTAAGGTAGTGAAAGATCATTTCGTTTTCAGTTGTTTGATTGTTTGCATTTGATTGAGTAGTTTCTACCCTATCCGATGTAGGCATTTCATCGAATTGAAAGGGTATTGTCTCCTTTAGTTGCATTTAAGGTTTTTCGAGTTGCATCGCTAAGACTTGAAAACTGAAACATAACTAAAGATCAACTTTAAAATGAGTTCAATTAACCTAAGGTGCATTTGACATTAAAGATCATATCTAGAAGGTCTAGGCTAGAGACGTGTTCCAATGTCTTTAAACCTAACAACTATCGTTAACTTTGGAATTAGACAACACTAGTACGGATTTGTGCTCCCCATACCATTAAGTATATAATGGGAGACCCCACTAGGTTGCAATCCTTTTATCCTTAGGAAGCCGAGTCAGCCGCCTTGCAAACGTGATACACCAAACTCAGAATTCGGGGAGATTGCCTGCTCGTACTTCTTAGTTCGCCGGGAGGTATTTTGTAGTTCACGGTTGCCTGGTAATCCTGTTTACCTAGATCATCCAGAGGAGTCATTTGATCTTTTTGACTCATTAAACTTAAAAGATCATTCGAGCACTTGTCCTTTTGAGTTCGTTTCCAATCAAAAGCGATATAGTCATCTTTGTTTCTTTCTCGACTCTTAAAAAATGAAAGAGAACTAGTCTTTTATGCGTCTTAATCATTGATTACCCACGATAAAAAAATACCTTGTTTTTTGAGACCAAATCGTGAGTTTCCCTTAAAAGAACATTTTAAAGCCTTGAAGTTAACTGTTTTGTCGACTAAGAAAAGGTCATCGTAGCTGAACCATCTGGTTCACCCAATTCCTCTTCCTCTCCTCCGTTTGAAAGATCGTCTGAGGAGCTGTTTCCTGAGTTACCAGAGTCACTCGAGGAAAAAGATGTTGAACTCACTATTGTTCTGAGAATTCAACCCTTGTCATCTCATTCTCCGCCTACTTTCGATACTGGGTCATCTACTGATCTTGGCCCGGAATCTCCGGACAATCCTGTTCAACCTCCAGAGAACTTGCTGACCACTAACGGTTAGCTTGGATTGGTTATCTACCCTCCGAACTCTTTGTTTGACCCTGCTGTGATATCACCATAACGTCCTTACAGTCCATACGACCATCCGGGTGTTCCTTTGGAACTATCCCCTCCTACTCGTTTGACCATTCGTTGTCGTTTGTTTTCAGACATGGAACCTGAAGGTGATGCTCCAACCACATCTCCAGATGAGTCCGAAGTTTATACTCCACATGCTGTTGAGGGGGAAGAATTGAAATTGCAGTTTCCTCCCAAGGGTTTCCCTTTTTCAGAAGGTATTCCTACTAGTTTTCCACCCAACTATGTGTCTTTGGCATAGTTGGTTTCAGATACACCTAGTGCCTTATCACTTTACCATAATCCTGTATGGGCGTCAGGCGCCAAGCCTACTTCAGGTTTGTTCATTACAAACACGACTTCCCAATAGGCTGTTATTTTAGTCCCCGTGCAACCCACTGTTCTGAATACTCTTGTATCGTCGATCCTAGTTACCCATCAGGCACAACAGACAGTTTCAAAGATTGTCTTTGTCAATTCCTTTGTCCCGCCAGTCAGTGGCCAAGTTGTGCCACCGCCTGGGGGGTAGAACCTAAATGTTTCTATGGTGTTAGGTGCCGCTAATATGAGCATCTCAAAAGCTCACATGCTTGGTATAAACTAGCCTTCTTCTGGTATTATTTATAACCCCGCTGATCATACTGGATCAACTAATATCTAGTACCAATAGGTTCAGAATCCCGTTGGTCTATCTGGATCAAGCAATGTTCAATATCAGCAGCCATATGTGGCTCAGATCCAATACCAAAATCCTTACATTCCATATGGTTCTCAAGGAATGGTTAATCAACCTTACACCCTCCAATCAGGGCAGTACATCCAGCCTGGCTATGGCCAGATTTAGTTTGGTAATTTCCCAGGCATTGTTTAAGTACTCTTGCAACAACAAGGAAAACCTCTACAACAACAAGGGCAGAATTTGTTACCACAAGGGAAACCTTTGTTGCAACAATGGATCTCCATGCAACAACAAGGGAAAATTATCTCACAGCAAGGTCAACTGCAACAACCACAAGGTCAATCCTTGCAACAGTTGCAACAAACCGTGCAACAATAGATGAAATATGCTTCGCACACCTCTCAACTCGTGTCCTCGCAGGGCCAACCTCCGCAGCCCCAAGGACAAATTTTGCAACCACAAGGTCAACCCTTGCAACAACAAAACCAACTAGGGCAACAACAACCCTTGTATACATATCAACAAGGTCAACCCTTGCAGGGGCAGGGTCAAGGTCAAGTCCTGCAGCAGCAGGCTCAAAATCCTCATTTCCTAGGTCAACAGGTTCATAATCCTTTTGGCCAAGGACATTAGGTACAAAATCCCTATGTCCAAGGGCAACAAGTGTATCAACCTTATGCCCAAGGACTGCAGGTCCAAAACCCTCTTGTTCAGGGACAACAGGTTCATCACCCGTATGTTCAAGGACAATAGGTCCCATATCCATATGTCCAAGGTCAACAGGCTCAACAACCTTTTAACCGTACATTTCTTATCAACAGCCTATGCCTGTACAGTTCCAAGGCATTCAGGGTCAAAATCCTCCCTATGGTCAAGGTAATCCGTAATGGGGGCAATCTCAAGTGCCATATGGCCAAAATCCCCCACTGTGGGGCCAAAATCCTTACCAGTAGGGATGGGCTCCTCCCTATGGGCCCACTTATCGACCTCCTATGCCTTTTAACAAACATTTTCCATTCTTGGCTACACTCAAGTTGCCAGATGTATCTCGCCTTACGAATGATCTGATCCTTCATTTGTCGTATTGGCCTCCAGTGCTGTCCAAGATACCAAATGATTGCCAAAAGTTCGATGGGAAAGTTAAAGAAGATCCTTAGGCCCATGTGATGACATATCACCTCTGGTGCTCGTCGAACTCATATGTGGACGATTCCATTTGTCTCCGTCTTTTCCAACGAACCCTCACGGGTGCTGTAGCAAAGTGGTACATCGAGCTACCTCGAAGTACTTACCATGAATTTAACTCTTTAGCCATGGCTTTCCTTATGCATTTTCAGCTGCCGGTTCGTTGTGAAACTGGCACCTATTTGCTTACATCGCTTAAGCAAGATACTGCGACACACATCTCTGATCACATCCATGAATGGAGACATAGAAATTGCTTGATCAAATTCGAGATTGCTGATTAGTTTCTCACTAAATGGTTTAAAAAATCATTCGTAGCCCCAATTGCTCGCGATATAGCTATGGGTGGATGCATCACTGAAGAGAAAGCCCTTGCTCGTGCCCAATACTTGGATCTAGTTTACCCTCAGTCTGGCACTTTTTATGAGTTATTACCTAATGCTCCGCAGCCATCATCCAATCCCACAACACCAAAGTTACCAGCTGTACCTCCCATTGATGGAGTTATTGGTTCAGTATCCTAGACGCCTGCTAAAACTTCTTCCAAAGAGAAGTCGGTCTCAAATGCTGTTCCTAATAGTTCATCTCAGAATCCACCTTGCCCTGGTAAAACCTCAGAGGTCCATGCTGTCCAGTCTACCACAGCAGACAAATCCTCGAAAGGAAAGAATAAAGGCAAAGGCAAAGCTAAAGCTGATGCCCCGAAACAGGGCCTTCCCAAGTCGTCAACTGGCGAATCTTCGCAACGGAAATCTAAGTATCCTTGCCTCATTTACGAGGAAGATCACTATACTAAGGATTGCCCTTGATGATTTGAAGTTAGTCGCCTGCTCAAAGGGACCCCTGTTGTCCTCAAAGAGCCGTTTCCATCTCAGTAGACCCAAGTGGTAGACCAACCCCAATCCAATTCCTACAGATCTCAAGTGTTCATGATAAGTACGCCTATTAATGTGGCTACTAGGTCGAAGGACTATCAAACTCCTGCTCCGGCAATAGGGAAAGACAAAGAAGCTACACCTTCTTCTTCTACCTCGAGTTTTGGCCCTCTACATATTGAGCGCCCTAACCCTGATTCCGCTATGTGGCCACCTTCTTGAGGTGTACTGCAGAAATCCTCATATAATCCCAATGCCCAAGCTGCTCAACATTAAAATATTGTTGAGGATTTGGCTCAAGCGCCATCAGCCATGTCAGCTCTTGAGGTACTTCAAAGCCACCCATCGTAGCGGAAATCTTTGCTATCAGCTATCGGGGGCATCGATCCCACTGATTCCAATTTGATATGTTTTGATCTAGAAAACCATGTTCCACAACTCTCTCATCAGATAGCGTCTATTATTTAGGTAATCATCAATGAGAAAACCATCCACCGAACTGTCATCGATGAAGGTGCTTCCACCTGCATCATGTCAACCGCATGTTGGAAGGATATTGGTTCTCCTGAACTGAACCAATCTTTGAACACTTCGGAAGCTTTCGATGGGCGCGATTCGCGACCCTTCAGTGTCTTACCTAACCTTGCTATCACCCTGGAAGGCAAGAAAATGCAAGTCGAAGTAGAAATTGTTGACACCAATCTCAATTATAATCTTCTACTCGGCCGAAGTTTGACTCATGCCATGCATGTCGTGGCCTCCTATTTATTTGGCGTGATTCGTTTTCCCCATCATGGGAATATTGTCACCATCGACCAACTGTCTTTCCTTACCTCTACCTCCTTGGATGGCAATGTTCCATACATTAAGAACACTGGTGCTCCCTATGAGAGTGTGGGGGCAGGTCTCTTCAAAGGTTCTGCCTTAATGGGAAATTTTCCACTTCTACCTCCTCATGTTGCCTCTGTCAACATGATCTCGGTTAAATCTAATCCTTGGGTCATACCTGCACCAGATCTTGTTGATACCCGGGGTGAGGTTATGCTGCTTAGTCCCGCCGAAGTCAATTACATGGAAACTGTTTCGGCTTTGGACTCTACATCCTCTGATTCTCATATGTCGAAGAACTTATTCGATACGTACTCTCAATCCCCATGGCTTGGAACTTTGGAATCGTCTGATCCCTTAGCCGAGACCTTCCTTGCTGACGAATATATCATGGAAGTCATGTCTCTCGAGGAACCACCTTGGATCAATACTCATCATCGCTCCTCATTCCTCCCGACGGTCATGTCTACCATTTTCGAAGAGTCCCCCTCTCCTTTTCTGCCACTGATTGTTAGTCATGAAGTATGGTCAGAAGGACATCTGGGTAATATTACCCAAACGATGGCGATTAACATCTATATCAAACCTGGTATCATTGAACACGTTCATATTGGGGTATCCTGTTCTCCAGATGAGATCAAGACATATACTCGTCTATTTCAGGAATTCCGTGATGTGTTTGCGTGGTCCTACAAAGAAATGCCTGACATTGATCCTAATATTGTGGTGCATGAAATACCAACGTATCCACACGCAAAGCCTATTCGCCAACGGCTTCGCCTGGTGCACCCTAGGAAGGCCGCCGCTATTAAGGGTGAAGTTGAAAAGCTTCTCAAATCTGGGTTCATCTATCCCATCCCCTTTACAGACTGGGTGTCCAATATTGTCCCGATGACTAAAAAATAGGGCATGATTCGCGTTTGTGTGGATTATCGAGATCTCAATCGTGCCTGTCCTAAAGACAACTATCCTACTCCCTTCATTGATCAAATCATTGATGAATGTGCTAGGAGTGAGATATTTTCCTTTATGGACGGTTTTTCTAGTTATAACTAGGTCAACATGGCACCGACCGATAGATAAAATACAAACTTTATCTGTCCATGGGGTACGTTCGCGTACAAGAAGCTCCCTTTCGGCCTCAAAAATGCTGGAGCCATGTTTCAACGGGAAATTTCCTATGGATTTCATGGCATTCGCAACATTTTCCATCCTTACTTTGATAACCTTCCCGCTCATTTTCGTAAGCACCGAGAGCACCCCGACCATCTTCGGTAGATTTTTTTGCGCTGCAGGCACTATAACATTCGGTTAAACCCACACAAATGTGTTTTCTGCGTAGAATCAGGATAACTCCTCGGCTTCATCGTTTCCAAGGATGGTATTCACATGGATTTGCTAAAAGTCGAGGCCATTGTAAATTTACCCCCTCCATCCTCATTGCACCAACTCCAGAGCCTGCAAGGAAAGGCCAACTTTCTCCGTCATTTTATACCCAACTATGCTGGGCTAGCCATAGGATTTACCGGTTGTTCAAACAAGGAACACCCTTTGTATGGGACGAGGTGGCCCAAAGATCCTTTGATGATCTCAAGGCCGTCCTCATAAATGATCCTTTATTGCACCCGCCAGACTATTATCGAGATTACTTCCTTTACTTGGCCGCGACTCCTAGCACCATTGCTATGGTCTTGGTCTAAGATGATGATGAAGGCACCGAACATGTAATCTACTACCTTAGTCGAAATCTCCTCAACACTGAAACACGTTATGCACATGTCGAGAAGTTAGCTTTGGTTTCTGTTGAGGCTGTTCAACGCTTTCGACACTATATCCTTTTGCGCATGACTACAATGATCTATGAATGTAACCCTATGACCTATATCTTGACTCATCAGTTACTGGGGGGCAAGTATTCTGAATGGATCATAATCTTGCAAGAATTTGATTTGGTCTTCACTATAGCCAAATCTAGGAAGTCACTTGTTTTCGCCGAATTTATTTGTTCCCTTGCCTCCAAGGCTCTCCCCGATAGTGTAGATGAACAACTTCCAGATGAGGCCCTTTTCCCAATTAGCACCCTCGATCCATGGTATTGTGATATCATCGTGTATCTCCAGATGTCCATGTTCTGGCCCGCGTTGACCAAGGATGATCGCCGAAGGATTCGACATCACTCCCTACCCTCTTGTATTATGGCGATACTTTATACCGTGTTAGTGTTAATTCAGTTCTTCGCCGATGCCTTATGATTGAGGAAGCTGAAAGAGTTCTCAATGATTGCCACTTCGGGGCATGTGGTGGCCATATGTCTGGTTACATTACAACTCAAAAATTCCTCCTCGTTGGTTATTTCTAGATGTCTATCTTCAAGGAATGCATTCTTGTTGTTTGCAAGTGCCATGAATGCCAAATTTACCAACACAAGATGTGTGCCCCACCTTCTCACCTACACCCCATCATTACCGTTGGCCCCTTTTCCCAATTAGGCATCGATTATATGACATGTAACCCTCGTTCGGCTGGGGGGCATGGCTATACTATCGTCGCTGTGGATTATTTCACCAAATCGGCTGAAGCGATGCCTACATATTCTACAGATGGTAAGACGACAACTCAATTCCTTTTCAACCATGTTATTTCCAGGTTCGGCGTACCCCAAGCCATTGTGACAGACCATGGCTCCCATTTCAGATATTACATGATGGCTGAGCTGACATCTACATTGGGCTTGCGCCACGATGGCTCGACCCCATATTACCCTCAAGCCAACGGCCAAGTTGAAGCCGTGAACAAGGTCTTGGTCACAATGATTCAGCGTACTATTGGGATTCACAAGTCAAATTGGCATCTCATGCTTTTTTCAGCTCTGTGGGCCTATCGAACCTCAACCAAAGACGAAACTGGTTTCACACCATTCTAGCTAGTCTATGGTTTGGAAGCAACATTGCCGATCGAATGAAAGATTCCTACACTCAAGTTAGCTGTTGAACTCATACCCAAAACGTCACCTCAAGAGGAATGCCTCTTGTATTTAGAACGACTGGACGAGACTCGCCGTTTCGTCGCCTTGGTCATCAAAGCACAAAAGAAATGGGTCAAATCCCATTTCGATTAGTCGGTCTCCCCTCGAGTGTTCTCTAAGGGTGATTTGGTCTTACTATACAACCAAGCTAATGATAAGCTGGGGGCAAGCAAGTTTGATATTATGTGGCATGAGCCCTACATCGTGAAACACGTTTTGAAGAAAGGAGCCTATGAGCTTATTGATTATGAAGGAAATCCTCTTGATAAGCCTTAAAACGAGCTTTACCTCAAGAAGTACTATGCTTAGGTCATCTTGCATGGTTACTTGTGTACATTAGTGTGTGATTCATTTTTGTAAAATGTGGTTTTGTGTGATAGTTTTCAAACAACTTTCCTATTTACTATGCTTTTCTTGCTTTGCAGATGTCCGTGACTCCTCATGTTGGTTTCACTGATGGTGCTTGCTGTAGTACCTAGAACCTATCATCCATGATAGGGCTATTTATGATCCTAATGTTGAGTTGATTGACCTTCAAGGTATTTTCCTAGGTCGCACAACCAACAACATTGTTGAATACAGTGTGGTCATCGAACTGTTGTCAGAAGCCATTACTCTGGGAATCAGAGAACTGGTTGTCAACCTCGCTTCACAGCTTGTCGTTCTTCAACTCTACGAGCGATATTCCATCAGAAACCCTCAAATATTGAGAATGTATCTCCGTATTCATCTATTGGAAAGGCATTTTATTACATTACATATCATCATATTCCTAGACACATGAATACATTAACATATGCATTAGATAATCATGTGTTGGATAGACATTTAAGAAACATGTAAAAGACAAAACAAACCATGTGTACCATAGTAGACAGTAAACCATGTGTATCATGATTGCTAACTCATGTTGCATGAGCCGTATCATGCTACCACGATCACCATGTTGATTAGTTCCTAGGTCCAGCACTTACATATTTTTTGAGGCCTACGTGCCACGGATATATGAGCCCTATGGGACACCGATGTTATTTTAGACACACGTATTATTTTTTAGGGTGATAATGTATCAAACATTATCACCATATATATATATGG